>JAMKPZ010001186.1:0-71001 GCA_024699675.1 Amphibolis antarctica
AAAAAAATTATAACATGTACAGATAATTTTAAAAATTTTCTCGTTTTCCAAAAGTAACGTCTAAAAAGTTCATATAAACATAGAACAAATCAATAAAAGACATGAAAATTGCGTAACTGAAAAGAACACAAGGATAAGTACTTTGTCATTTCTATTATGGAAATTTTGAAAACTTTTAAAATGAAAAGGTGAACTTAGTCCGTTTTAACCGATCAGTGTTTGTTATAAATGTACAGATAAAAATGAAAAGATACAGAAAGAAAAATTAAAAATGAAAATGAAAATTAAAAAATATAAGGTATTAATGTTAGATGAAGAGTTTTAACAACAATTTTACAAAATATTCGTAAAATAGTTAATGAAAATTAAAAATTCTTTCTTCTTGATTATTTTTAACTGATAAAACTCGACTGGTCGATGGTACCGTGACAGTAGTCGGTGACTGCGGCGATACTTCGAATCCAACGTGGAAACGGCAAGAGCGTGTACGGCGGTAAGGTAGCAGCCGCCACCACGCGTTGACCACACTAAAAGCCGAATGTGACCTCGCCACCCTCGTGCCGGCTCGTGTGTCGCCCCCGTCGTGCCAGTCGGTCCGCCCGATGGACTGGTGGCGATTCGCCGTGAACCCATCGCCCAATCGGAAACCACAGAGAAATGTTTTGTTTGTTAATTTAATTTTATATAATTTTTTTATATTATTTGTAAAATTATTTTTAAGTTTAATTTTTCATAATTATTAAAATTAAAGTTGAAACGAAAATTTGAAAATTATTTTAAACAATAAAATAAATATACATTTTTATTATCTCACGGAACTGTAACAATATTTTACATAAAAATGCAATACGACGAAGGAAAAAGTGTTTGCGTAAATACACAAAGCACGTGACATAACAAGATTGATATATAAGAGGTTTGTGTACGTAGAATTAACGAAAATTTATTTTTTTATCAAAATTAAATTTAACGTAATGATATTTTATATACTACTTAAAATTAAATAGAAATATAAATATTTATGCATACATAAAATTGAATAAAATGGTATTTACGTAACATATAACTTACGTTTATTTTTAACACAGTCTATTGACTTGAGCACGATTGACCAAACGAAACACGTTGAGCCAATCAGTCAATTCAACCTGATTAGTGATCAATTGAGCAATAATCCGATTTGATCGTATTAGATCACGTTTAATGTATTGAATTATAAATTAAGTATTCCAAACGTAAAAAATATTACGTACGTCATTTGTATAAATAATACGTTGAAAATGAAGTTTTTATATAACATCTTTATAAATCAGTATATCATTTATTATAATATAACAGATACATAAAAAAAATAACTACAACACCCTAATCCATGTGTTGGGCCGACACATTTGGATTGGGCTCGGTTGTCAGTCACCCTAAGCATGCACGTACGTTTTAAAACTAATTTCACTCTTATTTTTAATTATTTAAATAACGTAACGCTTGCAAATTCCGCAGCCACTGAAATATTCTCGCTGATTTAATAATACATTCAAATGACGTAACGCTGTGTATAAAAGTTTCAATTAAGATGATATATCTTAATTAATTTTTCTGAGAATAGTATTCGAAGTATAAAAAAAAGGCTAAATTTATAAACGGGAAAATAGACCTTACAGGTATCTGTAGAGACTATTTATAAGTACTTTGTAGAGTTTGTGTTTCATTTATAAAATTTTTATTTGTTGATAATATAATTTTTTTTGAAAAATGATACCGATTACCTCCTGTACATTATTGTTATACAAAATCAACTTGGGAAGTTAGATAACGTTTGAAATTGAAATTACAAAATTTATATTGAAAATAATAATATTGAAAATGATTATAAAGTAGTCTCGAATGAAGCCTGTATTATTGTGATCACACTTTTGCAAACGTCGGACAATACACGATGGATAAAACTCATGATATATTTAATAAATATTGAAAAAATGATTCTATAATTAATAAATAATTACATCGTGATCTCTATTTTAATTACATGTATACGATAACAAAATGAAACGTTAAATATGCATTGAAATTGTATAATTGATCAAAATTAAGATAAATATCGAAATACTACAATTATTTTAAATTTCATCAAAAAAGAGAGAGCACATGTTGGCTAATATACCTAACGTATCTTAGGTATTGTTTTAAGAAGAGGTCTAGTTAGTTCTAAAAGTTAAACATAGTTGAAATTGAGTTAATAAAATAAATAGAGTTATAGTTACATGGTAATTAAGATAGTAAAAATTTATACATTCAAATTTATATAATAATAATAACGTTAAAATTTATGTTAAATTAAAAATAAAGTTGAAACAAACAAAATTGGGTTTTTATAATCGAGTTGACCCAATATAAATAATATATTTCGTAAATTTGATATATTCTTCTGTAAAACAATATACCGAAACCACTACATGCACATATAGCAAACGATGCACTTTTCTACAAAGTTGGTATATTGAAAACTTATTTCTGACGTACTATTTATATGAATGGTAAAGTGTTAATTTCATGAATTTACAATTGGATGCATTAAAAATAAACCATCTCCTGTTGTTTTTAATACGACACCATGGGAAATTCAAGATATGTATAGTGATAGATAGAGTTCTTCAACCGTTGTTGTAAATTACTTTTAATGATCGATGGACTTATAAGTCTGTCACAAATTCTTACAAGTTTTGTCATTATATATACAGTATATATTTTTAGTGATGATCTTAGAAGTCTGTCATTGTGTAGTATTTCACTGTACACTTTACTTTTGGCGATAGGTTTATCAATCCATCACTATTATATATACCGTATGATTTAATTAATTAGATGCTGCTGCAAAAGATTCTACCTTCTGGTCTTGCTTAATTCACTCGTTAATTAACCGTACGTCAATTAATCAATGGGTTTAATTATTCCTTTGGGAAAATCAAATCAAAGGTTGTTGTCTGCTGATGCAAGGATTTGAATTCGATTAGATTAGCGGAGGGTATGACAATTAAGGAGTACGCAGCAAGCAATTAAGCTAAAAGTCTCCAAAACCCCCACATCCATCAATTATTTAAATTGACTTCGATCTGCTCTCACCTAACCTGTGCCGATGAAACTTAATTGGGAGCGGCAAAAGCTTTTTCTTCAAGTGGGAATATACATATATAGGATGTTAATTCTCCAGTGACATGCACATGTAAAAAACTGATTTCATAGATACTCAAACTTAAGTCATATTTTCTAATATTTGTTTTTTTAAAAATCTACGATATTATGTAAATTAATAATTATAGTGCACTCTTTTAAAATTTGTAACTTTAATTCTAAATATCCAAAAATTATGACTAATTAAGGTATCAATGGGAAGTTAAAAAAGAGTACTAAACATGAAAAATATGCATATTTAGATTAATTTCGTAATATTATAACAAAAATTATACATGTTAATTATTTCATCAAGAACCAATGATCAAAAAAATCCTTGTTGTTATCGATAATTTTAACACAAACATCCATGTCTCTATGTAAGTCATGAGTCAGATCAGTTCAACCAAAAAAACTCGACAATAACACGCATATGATCCATTCAATAACATTCATTACTATACTTTAAAACCTGCATTAAAAACACTCAACAATAACATTCATTACTATACTTTAAAACCTGCATTAAAAACACTCAACAATAACATGCATAAAAGTTATTTTCCCACTATATAATGTTATTTGCGTTAATTATTTCAATCTTATTATCATGATGTTGTGTTTAATTAAAAAGAGATTAATTATCCCTACGGAGGTACACAAACATTGACATAAATAAAGCTAATTGAGCACATATGTGCATGCCTGCTACCTTCTCTTGCTTAGATATTTTTGTTGGGTACATCATACACATGTTCAGTGAATTGAATATATAGTATGCAACCTCATTATTCTATCTAATTAACCCTTGTTTGTCAACCAGGTAACTTCTAAATTAGCTCATCTTTTGTGTGTCTATGTATGCATACGTACATGTCGGAAAAAATAATCTTACGTAGAAAAGATTAGTAATATTGAGATTTTTATATCATTTGTAAATTTTTTTCGCTAATTAATTGATTTTAGTGAGATAAAATTTATACAGTATCAGAGTCAATTTACATACATTAAACGTATGACGTTATGTAGAATACTTTAACGATAAATTTACAAGTACGATGACATGTTAAAAAAAAAATCTTATATCTGAAAAAATAACTAAAATCAAGACTCTTATACCACTTAAGAGTCCTTATTTCTTACTAATTAATTAATTTTATTAAGACAAAATACACAACACACACCTCTTGGTTTGGTCATGGTTGGAGAGCTACATGCAATGTCTCCCACCTACTTTGCCATGACCTACTGCTATACTGCATGAAATATATATCGTAACAATTAATTAACTATGGTATCTGGGTGAAAAGCTATTATGTTATAGCTTCTAATCAGATTAATTAAAACCTTGTTTATATTACCTGCATTAATTGTTAGAGGTGCAGTATTGAATATAAACTTTATAGCATATATTGTGTTTGATTTTTTCATTATTAATTAGTTTTGATGTGAATTTTAACATATATAGTTGGGTAATTAGTATAATAATAAGTGAACGCAAGCAATATATATGTACATCTGAAATATATATGTCTTTGCGACTACGCATTCATGTATTTCTTTACCTGTATGCTTTCTATTAATTTTTGTCTCACTCAGGTTTTCTTTTTATTTTCTATATACCCTGGCCTTATTCTTAAATAGTTGATTGTTGAGCTTTCACGGGGAAGCATCAATTTTTTTGGATCAAATATATTTCAATCCATTCTATAATTTTTCTATTGATTTAATAGATACGGTAGATATTGCTTTAATTTATATATGCATAATTTAAACAATAACAACACAACAACAACAATAATAATAACAACAACCTGGTGTCAGACTTTAAAATTCTGGAATAATAATATTAATTCATGCATGTAGCCCAATTTAGGTATATTAAAACTTATATATAATTGGTTAAATCATGGACTATATTTAAATCACCATAATTGGTTAAAATTTGTTTTCATAAATTTGATAGATTTTCGCATTTATGGATTTAAGTAATTAATTATAACAACTTAACAACTGTGATAATTTAGTGACCCAACTGCAATATTTTGGTGGAGCAGCGGACAAAGTCACAAAGATAACTAATATTATTGGTCTTCTCAAATCTCAATCAACGTAAAAAATCACTAATGTTATAAATCAACTTCATGTAAAAAACTTGCGGTTGACTGCAAGAGACAGTGACGTTGATAGTCTAGCTTGTTTAAAAAATATATAAAAATTAAACACTGCCATTATGAAAAAATCTTAAGAAGCGTCTGTTTAAACGTTTTTAATTAATTATACATCATAATTTTTTATCACATACTATAACTATATATAGTAATATTTATTAAATACTTTTAACATTTATACCAAAAACTCATACTAACAAATTCAAAAAATTTTACCATAAATTATGTAATCTCTGTAAAAATATGTATCTGTTATCCATTTTCAACATTTAAACAAACACTACCTTATATATATATTCAACTCGTCATTAAAAAGCTTAATTATTATGTCATCATTTACCTAGAAAAATCATGAGTAACTTAAGTTACGATGAGATTACGTAGAATTGAAGTTGAAAACAATAAAATAAATAGATTAGAGTAATATAGTAAATTATAAGGTAAAATTTTATCATAAAAATTTATACAACGATGATAATACAAACTGATTTCAAATTTCATTACCAAATAAAGATTTAATTAGCAAATTTTTAAAGGACAATCGACTAATTTCTACACTCAAACTTAAGTATGATTTTTTTAAAAGAAAAAAAGGGAGAAAACCTTTGACCTGGAGCTTCTCAACAGCTCTACAGGAACAACCTCGCCGCCGGCCGGTTCTTCTAGAGAGAAAGTTGTTGATGTTTTACTTTCGGCAAATATATAGTTAAGTTAACAAAAGTAGCAGCTGCAGAGATCGATGTCGTACGTACGTGGATGAAAAATTAAAGAAAATAAATAAATGAATAAATCTTAAAATTGTTCGATAATTTAAAATTCATTTTAAAAACTAATAAAATTTTATTTTAATATTGGTATTTTGTTAAGCTTGGCAAGTAATTAACACACCGTAAATTTAATTTTTCGTTTTCTTTTAAATTTTTTTGCGTACACACGTGTACACCTGTTACTTTTGAAAAATATTTCTACTTTTGTCGTCTCTACCTTTCACTAGATTCCATGTACACGTACGATGTAACGATCGATCTCAGTCAAGCCGAACCTTCATTTACATTTTCAACTAAAAAATAAAATAAAACTTAATTCAATTAAGCAGATATTTTCTTTGGTGCGCTAGCTGCAAAGCATGCGCTCTTCTTAATCAGCTAGCTAGTTACCGTAAACCAGTGGGATCAGTATCGAGGTTCGGTTGCTGAGGGCGGACAAATCTCTGCATGCTCCTTAAACAAGATTATTCAAGGTGTTTAATCGCTAGAAGAACATTTGTGGGTGAGAAAACTTAGTTTTGAATCAAACAAAACCATGACTATCACGGGGGAAATAAAAAAATCCTAGATTATTTTTACAGTAAACGTTTTTCATGACGGCAATACCAAACACTATCGTTTATGTTTTAAAGAAAAATCGAAACCAATAAAAATCTGTGCGAGATCTTTAACCTTCATGTCGATCACGTCTTTAAGTCACGTCAGCATTCGTGATTCTTTCATTAAAGAAAATTAACGTTGTTTCGAGTATTTTAACATTTATTTCAATTTTAACTCTAATTTTATTTAATTTGATTTTTTCTGTTTTGTGATTAAAGTTTCGATTAGAGTTCAATTTCAACTGTAGTTAAAGTTAATCAACGTTAATTATTAGTTAGTTAGAATCAAAATTATGTTTATTTAGAGTTTTTGTAAATTACCTATTACAGTTCTAGTTATCTGTGATGTAGTTACGTTTATATATACTATGGTAGCTTAATCTAGTCGTAAATACTATGCATTAGTCGTTGAAGTTGTGAATAAACAAATAGTGCCTAAATTTCTTTATTTTACTCAATCTTGATTTTCGACTTTCTCATGTAACAACCTAGACTTGCTTAATGAGGTCCAATTCAAATGAAATGCTGAAACTGTTATTGATAGACCTACTTTGGATGAGACATATTCTTAGACCAATGTGATTAAGGGAGGGTTTGTATAGACATGGAAACGAGAGAAAAGGGAAATTGGGAAAATTTTATGAATTTGATAGTGTTTGTGTAAAATGAAAATTAAGGAAAAAAGTTTAAATTTTTTGGTGGTATAAATACCATTATTTTCCAACATTTCACACGCTCTCCCCTATGAAAATCAATGCAACTCGGAAAGGAAAATTAGGGTGAAGCTATTCGCACGGAGTCATGTATGACTTGTTCCTCCTCTGCTCCAAAGCCACAACCCTTTTCCAATCCTTCGTCGTATCATCGTCATTGCAACACACTCGATTCCTCTGTCTCCTATACGTTGAAGTTGTTGTTATCATTGCTGCGACTTGATTCCTCTATCTCCAAAGCCACGAGTCACCATAAGTAAAACAAATAACTCATTTTTAGTGATGGTTTTTGTTTTGTTGTTGATATTCAAGTTGCCACTGCAATGTTTGATGTAGTAAATATCAAAATAATTGCTTAATATTATTGTTCTTATTATTGCTTTGTCTAAACCAATGTCTTGTGTGCAGATGTTATCAATCACTTGTTGTTTTGAAAATAATGACTTTTTACAAAACTCAAAAACATGAACTAATATTTTATAAATTATCGTATTGAATGTACGTGTCAATTTTGTTGTACTAGTCAAATCATGTGGGTGAAATTTATATGAATTTTTTTTTAAATTTCCTATACAAATAGCTAAAGTGAAAATGTGATTTTTCTGAATTTTTCATTAGATGCACGAATAGTCTATTAAAATTTTTTTTCTCTTAAATTTCACTTTTTTTTCATTTTCATTTTCTAAATTTTTTTTTCCTTTAATTTTCAGGACATACAAATGAATCTTAAGAGACAAACTTAACTCTTTTCAACTTTTTGTCACCTTTTTGGTTCTCATTACTCTTTGTTCTTCCATCTTTTGGGTTCTTTTTAAATTCTTTTTCCAGATTCATCTGCTCTGTAAATTTTGACTTTAAATATTAATCTCTCTCTTGATTGCAAAAAAAAAAACTTCCACGGTTAAAAATTTTAATTTAATATTTTACAACTTTAACTATGTTAAAAAAATATTTAAATTTCTAGAAGCTTTTCGTACATGTTCAGATCAGCGAATAAACAGTCTCTTCCACGAAATCTATGTTCTCGTCGTGAACACGGAAGAAGAAGAAAAAAAACAAGAAACGAAAGCATAAAGCATACGTCAGCTACCAACTTTTGGAGACTTCTTGAGCTTATCGTCTGGTAGTCCGTCGCCGTCCGTCGTATCATCTAAGTAAGAGGTGGTGATGTCTTGTTTCCAGAAGCCTCTTTTTTAAAACTTTATTTTTCCATGCGACGAATCTTAGATTATATATATTTATTTTTTTAACTTTTTTGCAGTCGGCGGCGTATCTGACTTGGACGCATTTGTTTGCGTGCGTGCGGTTGGACAGCACACTCACTACTTGTCAGAGCTGCATTAAAGGAGTATTTTGTTAATTAAATTAAAATTAAAATTATATAATAATAAAAATAATAAAAATTTATATAATAATATTATTATTATTAAAAATAAATTTAAAAGTTAACTTTAAATGAGGCTTACGTCGAATACGACTTTAATGATAAACATTTTAAAGTTTAATTTCATTTAATAACGTATTTTTGAATTTAATGCTGACTTTCTCAAATGCAATTTTGAAAAAAGATAAAAAAGCCTTTAAATGATGTGTTTGAGGAAAATTTCAATTAATTTTGAAAGTTAGATAAATTGAAGTTGAAATTAATGTCGTAAATTAAATTAAAATTATATATAAGAGTTTATATATTAAAATTTGTGTAATAATAATAATGTTAGAAATAATTTTTAAAATTGATTAAAATTAATTTCAAATAAGGCCAAAGTACCTGTTATGCTAATGGAGACGAAACGTTGATCGACCATTGAATCCATGGAAACGGAGAAACGAAAGAAATGTTTGGGTTCCGAAACCACACGGAAAGCCGAATCCAATCGTCTAACAACTTTGATCGAAAAAAAACAAGAACGTTACATTACTCATGTATCACTACTTACCAAAAATTATTTTTTAAATGATGAATGAAAAATGGGATAATTTATTTTTAAAGACAAACGAGTGAGATTATTTGAAATAAAAACCGGAGAAAATGTGATCCATCACGCGTGTCACGCCCTGTTTGTTTATATGTTAGTATTATGTATCGCTATTTTTTTTATTATGTAGCGTAATAAATGATAATATTTATTAAATATTTTTTTTTTAAATATTTATATTATAAATCGTATACTTTCCAGATAACATCTACATTATCTATTTTGATCGCTTAAATGAACGTCTCCAAGTTTGGTAGGGGTGGTGGTTGAACGGCGCCCCCAAAATATTTAAACACCCACGGGACCAACACCTCGCAGCTCTCCCCACCACCACCTCCTCTCGCAGAGAAGAAGTGGTGCGGGGAGGAGAACGGCGGCCAACGCCCAGCACCGCCGCCGTCACCGACGTCGAGGAAAAAGCACCGAGATGAATGGGAGCACGTTCTCCTGGCTGGCTCTCCTCCTGGGCTGCTGTGGCACCGGCAGCAATGCGGTGGAGGAGAGGAGGAGGAGGAGGAGGAGGAGGAGGAGGAGGAGGAAGGAGTGCAGGGCGACCAAGCAGGCGTCGATGTCGAGGCTGTCCTTCTCGGACTTCAACGACTCCGTCTCCCCCGAGGACCTGTCTCTGTCGCTCGCGGGCTCCCAGCTCCACGTCTTCACCCTCGCCGAGCTGAAGATGGTGACCCGGAACTTCTCCACCGGCAACTTCGTCGGAGAGGGTGGCTTCGGGCCCGTCTACAAGGGGTTCGTGGACGAGAAGCTCCGGCCCCGGCTCAAGCCTCAGGCGGTGGCGGTGAAGTTGCTCGACTTGGACGGCCTGCAGGGACACAAGGAGTGGCTGGTGAGGAACGGACCCATCACTATTTTCCTGTTTCCTTGCAGCTTGCAGATCACCATTCACCGCCCCTCCCTACCCCTAAATAATTCAGCGATCACCACCCTATATATCTCCTCTTGTAAAATGTTAGGTTTCATTTCTGATGCTGTTGTTGCAGGCAGAGGTGATCTTTCTCGGGCAACTCAGGCACCCGCATCTTGTGAAGTTGATCGGGTACTGCTACGAGAATGAGCACCGCCTGCTGGTCTACGAGTTCATGACGAGAGGCAACTTGGAGAACCATCTCTTCAAGAGTACGTATTCAGAGTTTGTCGTTTTCCTTTCTTTATTATGCCTTCTATTTTTTATCGATGCAGCTGTAATTCACGTAATTATATTCTTTTTTAATAATATAGTTGCTTTCTTTGCGAATCATGAAATTAATACATAAAATTAAATTCGATATAGTGTTGTAAATTCTTGTGGTAAAAATTAGCATACATGCTTACAGAAAAAAACGCCTTGGATCAGTTGAACACATTTACTCATCTGCAAACCAATTCAACTAATGTTGGTTTGATTGAAAGATGAAAGAGAAAGTGTTGGTTGCTAAAATAGTCTTACATTAATAAATATAAGAAATAAATTAAATTTAAAGTTAATTAATTTTAAGATGAAATTTTAAACATTATTGCTGATATAAGCATTTGACGGGGCCTTTGCATTTACAGGGTCTTTCACATCTCTGTCATGGCAGGCAAGAATGAAGATTGCGCTTGGAGCTGCAAAGGGCCTTGCGTTCCTGCACGAGGCTGAGCAACCGGTGATATACCGAGATTTCAAAGCCTCCAACATATTACTGGACTCGGTAATTCCTTGTTATTTTTCTTTTTCTTTTTCATTTATAACAACAGTGCTAGCTTTTACGTTCGAATATTGAAAAAAAATGAAATTACATCGAAGTACTGACATAAAAAATAAAACTCACCCTAGTTTTTTGTGTTATCCCTGTGAAAGATCAAAATCAGCTGCCACAGTTCCATCAGTCCTCGTCACAAAATCAGCATTTGTCATATAAGATGCGTTTGTTTTAAATCTTATAACCTACGTTTGTCTTGACTTATAAATTCTAAATCTTAAGTAGTATTATGGTAGTGCTTGTAGTTTAGAGGTTGCCTAGTAATTTTTATAAAATTCTTATTTTATCTTTGATAATTTTTTTTAAAATAGTGATGTAATTAAAAATTGTAAGAATAAAATAGATATATAAAAGAAGAATATTATTTATAAACAAATATAATTTTAAAAAATATTTACAAAAATATCATAATACTTCGATTATTTTTAAATATATTTTTTCCTGTAAAATTTTTCCATTTTATCCTCTCTGTTTTTTATTTTTTTATTTTTTACTTCTCTCTTCGAACTCTTCCTTCACTTTTTCTCTGTTTTTTTTTTTTTTCTTCTTGTTTTCTCTTCCGCACACCTGCTCACCTTCCTTCTTTCTCACCTGCTCTCTTCCCTAGTTTCCCACTGGAAACTCATTTCGTCTTTTGCGACGAAGCTTCGGCGGAGGAAATATCGGTAGATGTTTCTGTAGATCATTAAAGTCTAAGGCAATCATTCATTTCATCTTGTTTTTAATTTTTAAAAGTATTTATATTTTTACGATAATATATATATTTTTTAATCTACTCTTTTATTATTAAATTTATTTTTTCTTCTAATTTTATCTCAAAATTATTTACCAAAATATTACTTTTTTCCATTCTTAAAAAGTGAATTCGTAAAGGGAAGTCTTTTACAAGGAAGCCTTTCCGACAGGAGGGGGATTCATGCGCATGAGTGGAAGGGTGTCGTTGACCGACTTCGGGTGGGCGAGCAATAGCTTATGCATTGCTCTCACCTCTCCTCTCTCTTCTTCCGTATAAAGGACGCGATACATAAGTTATTTCTGGGATCTTTAAAAAATGAATTTCACAGATGGATGAATCTTTTGAAGCTATTATCAAGAACAGTTACTCTTTTTTTTTGAATTATTTCAAAAATTACTTTAAATTCTATCAAGAATTAAGAGCAAATACAACTAAAGAATCCAAGCCTGTCTTCGGCCTCATACATCTAAAATTACTTTAAATTCTATCAAAAATTCAAGTTAAAGTTAATTTTACGAGTAAAATTAAAATCACATAGTAATTAAAATGATGTATTCAATAATATTTTTTACATCTGTATAAATTTTAATTTCACTATCTTAATTATCATACAACTTCAATTTTATTTACAAAATTAATTCTAATTTTAACTCTTTCACGAGAATTGACTTCAAATGTGCATTTGGAGATGTTTTTTCAATTTTAGGAGTTAGACAAAACTAAAGGTAAAAATATTTTTGTGAATGAAGTTAAAATTATATATTAATTTAGGTGATAAAAATTTATATATTAAAAATTATATAATAATAACGATGTTAAAAGTAATTTTTAAAATAGTAAAAAGTTCAAACCAAACAAAATCAAAAGATTTCTATTGAAATCAGAACAAACTAGTCTGTTATTTTTTTTTAAAATTCACACCATTCATTTTATTTTAGCTCTTCCTTAATTTAAAAAATAATAATAAAAATAAAAATCCACAGGCTTACAATGCAAAGCTCTCGGACTTCGGACTTGCAAAAGATGGTCCGCAGGGAGACGACACGCATGTCACCACACGGGTGATGGGGACGCATGGCTACGCTGCACCAGAGTACATCATGACTGGTAAATATAATCAAACCAACAGGAGCAATGAATAATTTTTATTAAAATTTAAATAATGGGTTCAATCTGAACCAAACATTTGAAGGTTCCAATCTTACCAAAGAACCATGCTATCTCCCTCCCCTCCTTTGTGCAGGTCATCTCACCGCAAAGAGTGATGTCTTCAGCTTTGGAGTGGTTCTGCTGGAGTTGCTGACGGGTAGACGATCGGTGGACAAAAGCCGTCCCGGTAGAGAACAGAACCTCGTCGAATGGGCTAAGCCTTACCTTAATGACACCAACAAACTCTGCCGAATAATGGATCCCAGTCTCGGAGGCCAGTACTCTACCAAGGCTGCTCAGGAAGCGGCTGCCTTGGCTTACAGATGCTTGAGCCACTCCCAGAAGTCCAGGCCACACATGAGTACCGTAGTTGAAATCCTGGAGCCGATACACGATCTAGACATTGACGCTACCCCGCCCATATTTGTCTACGTGATAAAAGAAGACGACATGAAAGAAAAGGGTGAGAACAATATGGCACTTACAAAAGACAAGGCCGGCATGCCCCATCGCAACCATTCCCACCGCGGCCGTAGGCGCAGGGCTCGTTCTTTGAAGCCCTCCAGCTACAGTGACACTGCTCTCTACAAAAAATACTCAGAGACAACTCAGCAGTAGGGATTCCACATGATATGTATGCAATCACAATTTTGCTGTCGACCTCCTTGTTTGAGAGTTCTGAACGCCAGATGAAACTTCGAGGGGAAGGATAAAGTGCACATGAACCAGATTTTGCATTCGAAATGTTTGATGGCGTGCATTCCTTTTCACCCTCATACCAAGGAAGAATTCTCCAGTGACCACAACTTTTAGCCCTATCAATACGGGTGTACATCAGCCAGGTATACAAAAAAGAAAAAGAGAGAGAGAGATGGGTCATGTACAGGGTGTAGTTTCACAATTCAATCAATGGAGAAACTAGTGGTATTCGATGTAAGTACTTTCTTGGTTGCAGAATTTGTTCAGATGCAAGCATCCCTCTTTTGTTGTAGAAACAGGGAAACTCACCACAATACAAAGTGGGAAATGTCATCAAACTCATGTGATGAAAAAGGAATCCGAGAATTGGAATTTTGCATGCAAGGCTAAAAATGGGGTTACTTCCATTGATGCACGGCGTGTAAAAAAGTGTGTTTGTGGACCGTACTGGGCTGGTCGCCGGGCCCAGCTTGCTTGGCATTCAGGCTGAGGCTTATCGGGCCAGCTTGGCACAAGTCATTAGGCATGCATAGAGAACCTTCTGTTCTATATGCATCAATAACATCTGCAAAATTAAATAAACATTGTATTTCCAACTGCTGTAATAAGAACGATTTTTCTTGAACGATAAGTGAGCATAATAATAAGTCAAGGATGTTTGCTGAGTGTTCTTCCCTCCAACGATTTCCTATCACAGCACCAATCATCAGAGGTATTAATACTGATCAATAAACTCGTGTTAACTTGACTTTTCATTAGACAAACAAGACACAACAAAATAGGGTTTTTCCACGAGAAAGAAGGAAATTGGCTTTGAAACAGAATTTCCTGTGCTAGGTGAATTGTTTACGACAGGTTATAGAAGAAATGTGAAAGATATGAATCCACACTACATCATTCAGGAAAGCACTCGATCCAAACCCTTGTCCAAGGTCATTGCTATACATTGCCAACATTTTCTTACATAATTGTTGCACACAAATCTCCGTAACCTGCACAGCTAGAAAGTAAGGAGCAAACAAGAGTATCTGTTAATAATTAGTTTCATGCAAGACAAAAGGCTGAAGAAACCAACCTGTGCCAAATAATAGAACTTGCTAATTTGATGGCAAAAGAGCATACAAATACCGCAATAATAACTACAAGCAAACTAGCGTGAACTGAGTTGCGGAGCATAATTGATGCATTATGATGAAATTATGCCGATAACACTAAAGCTAGTTAAAACCTTTGCGTGAAAGTTGGAAGCACATAAAGATTACACAAGCTTCGTACTGCAATTATTAAAGCAGAAATGCTTGACACTTTCCACGGTGTTTTTTCATCAATAGAGAAGAATATCGAAATTGCATTGGAAGTTTAAAGGTAATAAATGACATGATGTAAATGAGAGATTAGGATTGTCCACATGATATAAAAGATTATATTTCATTTCTTCTCTAATACAAAGATAATATAGTGAACAAGAACCTTATGGATAATGTCCATCCAAGTGTTAGTGATATCTCTTTCAATTTTGATGATTGTCAAAACTGTGAGATGAAGATTAATGCAGTTAAACGTGATTGTGAAACAAGGCTCGAGATGAATGCCATGAAACTCAAGGAGAAAACTTCAAGATGGTCTCAAAGTATGGGTTGATGTGTGTGTGCTTTAAATGCATTTGTAAGTCCTTGCTCTTTAAGAAGAGGATGAAGAATTATTCTTAGACACCTTAAGGACGTTAGCAACACATAACATACTAAACCAAAGTACACCAACATTAGCTTGAAACATACTAATGATCTTTAAATTCGGATTAATGTTCATACAAAGTTTTTTAGACAGGAAATTAGGGTTTATGGACTAGGAAATGGACCAGAAATCAGATTAACGTAAGTACATAATTGTCTAGGACAGAAAATTTCAAACTTTGGAACAAACTAGGATTCAGATTAGCAAAAACATATGAATCTGTTGGACAAAAATTTTCAGACTATGGAACAGACCATGTAATGGATTAATGACTTTATAATCATATTGGTTAGGTATCTCAAATCATATTAACAATGTTGGACAATAGTTTCACATCAGATGAGTACGGATGCCGAACCTACTCTATATCATAGTGGGGGCCCTTTCTATCACCTAGTTAGGTTTTGATGAGAAAGACCGGTTTGGCCATATGGTATTAGAGCTCGAGGTTGGTAGGCACACCTAACCTACATGTTGGAACATGGGTGTGTGTGTTGGGCGATAGTCTTACATCAGATGAATACGGATGTCAGCCCTGGTCTATAACATAGTGGGGACCCCTTCCATCACTTAACTGAATTTTGATGAGAAAGATCGATCTGACCACAAACAATTTATGAAATGAATTATCATTTCAACATGATAAGTAAAATAGAGTTTTTCAGTTCCAAACGAATTAACGAACCTAGCTCCATTATGGATAAAAACTAACAATTATGCCAAAACAGATTAACAATCCAAAATTCGTTAATTTGTTTTGAATGAAAAACTAGTCGTTAAGGCATTGTTACATGAACTTTGGCTATAAATATTACACTTGAAACAATTTGAAAACACTCTTGTGACTTTAGACACCATTTATAGCACATTTTCACAAGAGATTACTTGCCCTTGGAGAATCTTGTATAATCAAGTACTTAGGCTCCGTTTGTTTTCAATTTTTTCTAATTCCTAAAATCATTCTTAACGTCATTATTACTACATAGATTTTAACGTATAAACTTTTATTATCTAAATTATTATACAATTTCAACTCTGTTTGCGAAAGCTTCAACTTTATCTAATTTCTAGAGTTGAAAAAAGTTATCCCCAAATGTACCCTTAGAAGTCAAATTCCTTGACACATTTGATTGTAAATTCGGTGCTTTGTACGTCATTGTGCAAGTGTTTCTTACAAGCTTTATATACTTATCTCACTGGGTTGTGGTAAGAAACACACAAAGTGTGGAGTGGATACCTCAGGTTGAGGTGATACTCCTAATATAGGAGGTGATCTTGTGATGAAGACTATATTAGTTTGGGGTTGAGTGTTCTTTGGATAAAAAACGCTATGTGTATAATTGGTTTAGGCATTCTTCGGATCAAAAACATCATGTAATAGATTGATGTTGAACTTTGAAAAATATCTTAATTATAGTAAATTAAATTTAGGTTCAAGCAAAAGCTTAGGAGTGGACACAATTAATTGGTGAATTACTTAAAAATCTTAGTGTTCTATTGTGATTTAAATGTTTTCTTACTTTCAAAGTTAAATGTATTATATAATAACTAGATAAGTAGACTTTCAAATTATTCATTTCAGAATCCATTTCAAAATTGCCATTATGTAGAAAATTACATTACAACAGTTATCAAAATTTGTATAACTCATTATTCACTTCCCTCTATTGAGTCATCTCGACCCTAACACTAGGCTCAAATCTTTTAAACAGTCACAAGTGCAAAAAAAACATTTTGAATGATACTCATTATGTATATTTCTTATAACAAAATGCTTGCATGTGTGCTTGATGTAACATATCAGACAAGGCTGAATGCATACAGCATGTCTTGCTTTATTAAATAAACTGTTATTATGGGCTGTTTGTTTCCCAATATTCTTCAAATTCTGAGCAACTTAAACAATAAGTATGGTACACAATGACACAAACAATATTAAATGCTTTTAACAATAGCTTTGAGTTTGTCTTTCGATACACATGGGTGCTTTATTTTTGAAAAGAACACCAATTGGTAAAAGTAAAATGCCTATATAAAAGATGTTTTCTTTCAAGCAGTGACTATATAAAAATGTAGGCTCTAGGGAGGGAGCAAAATGCAACATCCACTAATTGACTCAAAATAAAAAACTTAAAAATATGGAAGCCACTTGCAGAAATTTAAATCTACATCGCTAGATCTAATAAATTAAATTAGAACTGAATATTAACACTTATAACCCAACCCTTTTAATTTATGCAGAACAAAAAAAAACTACAAATCAGGTCGTTTTTATACATGTGGATCAACAAGGTTATTTGATGCTGAAAATATTTTTTGTTGGCTAACACAAAATTAAGCACTATCATAGGAAAAATAAAAACCAAAATTCAGCATTCATTGATATGCCCAAGAATGTCAAGGTTTCTAATACATGCTGATAAGCCATTTAAAATTATTTCTCTATCGGCACATTAAACCTGACATCATCTCAAAGTTTCAGTCATACAAATAGAAAGTGGGTACAATGGTATTATCAAATATTTTGAGGATAATGCACATAGACAATGTGGATGTATCCAATGACAATGTAAGAAAGACCTGTACTTGTCATTCAACAATCTGCAAAGATTTCCAAGGTAAGTAACTCCATGCACCGTGCAAAAAGAAATACATCGGGATACAGACTACAAAAAATGGCCTCCACTTATCTATTTGGGTCTCTTGCTGTAAGAAAAAGTGTGCTACACTGCCAAAATGGAAGGATGCACTAACAGAAGTTTCCAGAAACATCCAATTTAAAGTTATCTTGGATTCCTTTTTCATTTCTTCTCACCAGAATAATTTAAGACCTGATAGAGACAATATACCAGAGCGAACCATACCTCAAGGAGAACATTAAGTTAATTTAGAATCATTTGTCATCTCAGCTTCACGCTCCTTGCGACGTTGTTCTCTCTGAAAATGTGAGGTAAATATGTCATGACAGTAATTGACAAGGTAGGTGGAAACACACGATAAGAGTATGCATTTTATCAATAGTAGATAGTTTTTGTACACTAACAAATTGTGGAATTGACGGGTACTTCAATTTTTTTCTCAGTGAAGACAGAAAGATCTCAACACCACATATAACACTAACAAGGCAACAAATTGAGTTTTAAGAGCAAAGAAAAATTACCAATAAATAGTACCACTTTCCTTCTTTCGAGAAATTTTAAAACACAAATGTTCAAAAAGAAAAACAATAATGGGGTTTCAAACTTCAATCACTATTGGTAACTATTTTGAGGTTTACACCAACACTGAATAAAATTTGGAGAGGAATTTAAAGAATTATAGGTAGGGATATGCTGAAATTTCTTAAGTAATTATTTAACATCAAACAATTTTATACAGTAAAACCAAATTTAACACAATCGTACAGAAGCATACCCTTCTCTCCCAATAAGGGTGGAAACAAACAAAATCATAGACAGGGGTGATTGTTTGCAGCAGAATGACATTGACCCCTGTGAACAACAGAAGTGCTGTCATCGGCCGTGTTTTGTGAGGCATCACTGATCGAAGAAGCAACGAATTAGTGCCTTTTTAAAAAAAAATAACGAACTAGAAACAAACGAAACACGGGAACAAATGACTTCGAAGACTTATAAAGCAGGGAAGATTTAGGGGAAGAATTAGAAAGATCATGACATTTGGATGTCTTGCGTTACTAAATGTTAGATACTATGATATTTTGCAGATATGAGCTAAATGGTATGGTCTGGATCTCCGAAAAAGGGAAGTAAGAAAAAACCGAATCCATCAATCACAGACAAACAAAAAAAGTTGATGATAGTCACGTAAGCCCGAGTCAAAAATGGTTGATATCGAGAAAAATAGAAAATCTCAACAGACACCTTAGAATAGCAAAAGCTTTATCGGTTACAAGATTGAGTGTGCTTACATGTCCTCGGGAAGAGCGAGATAGCGGATTGCTCCTTCGAGAGGCAGATATTCTTCCTGTGGCAATCGCCTCTTCTCCTGGAAGTAGGACTGGGTAGGACGAAGTAGCTGTAAGCAACGACGGCGACGGATGCGCTCCTCGACCTGTGCCCGTCGGCCGAATCGTGGGGCAAGATGCCGGTAACCGTGGACGGAACTCCTCGTCGCCACGTTTCGCTCGCGAATTTGGTGCGGTGCACTGAACAGCCCCGGGCAAGAAGAGGCCGAGAAAGGGCGGGAGGTCGGCTCATCCGTCGGATCTGTCAGGTGGGCTGAGCTTATTGGGCCGGATCGACACGATCGAGTCTGGGCGTGGGCTGTTACAGTACCTTCACTCATTGGTATTCAAATGTAATGCTGTCTTGTTTTTTACAAAAGGCAAAGACAACATTGAGTGAGGCTAAGGTAAATTTAAGCAAACCATTTTTGAATATTTTATAAGTCAAATCAAATTTTTTAAACCTTATAACCAAATTGAATTGAAACATAAGAATTTGACTTGACAATACTCACTTTTGTAAAAATAGCATGACCTAAATCATGTGGATGGTAAATAGGGGAAGGCTGTGCCAGCTTGCTTATTGGACACTTAAATTAGACAATAAGGACTTTCAACCTGTAGTTTTCCATGTGAGATTGTGTTGAGTGAAAATGAAAGACACCTTGCAATAGGAAGGTGAAAAGGTAATCTCTATTAGGGAGAGAGAACGAAGAGATGGATGATCTTGAGTGATATTGGTTGAGATGCTACGTAAGGAGAAGACAATCGCCTAATGTTGCATTTAGACAATATTCATTTATTTAACAAATCTTAAACTTTGCATGAACTGTGAATGGAGAACTTTCATGTCATTCTCGATGTGAAATTGTGTTAAAAGAGAGTGAAAGGTACATTATGATAAGGAACTAAGAAGATAATTTAAAGTAAAGAGAGGGAAGAAGGAAATTGATGATTTTGAAGGATCTTAGGTAAATGCTTGGTGAGTTGATGAACTTAAGCATAATTATCGAGTATTGCATTTGAAGAATAGACAACGAAAAATGAAGGTTTGATAAATATGATTCCATTTGATTTAAATTCTCAAAATTTAATTCAATTTCATATAATTTCAACAATAAAAATGATACTTATGTTTCATTCATTGAATTGACAACTTTGAAGAATATTTTATAAATTTTTATACTATTTTCAAAGTTACACAGTTTAATTTAAATAAATATAATTATTAAAAAAATATTTTAATAATTATAAATTTTTTAAAATTCTTAAAATTTCAAATCGTATCTTCTTAATAATAAAAATATTTACAGTCGCTCGGGAAGCTTTAGAAAACACACCGCTGGTTACCGGTAGTTCAATCTTGAACACGTGTCACGGGGAACTCGCCTGCGTCGCAGTCACGGGTGGGAGGAGGAATCCCGCACGACAGCACGAACCTCCAAAATACACGTGGCATCAAAATACGCGCCAAAAAGCTCGCGGGCCCCACCTTCCCGCTGCAATTATTTACCTGTAGACGTTCTTCCATGTCCCGCGCCAGTTCTCACTCGCCCACCAGTCCCAGCCGGCGATCTCTTCTCTGTCGAAATCCCTAAACGCCCCCGCCCTCATCTCTGGCTATGGGTTTCTCGAAGGAGCACCGGTTCCTGTACGATCTCGGCATCGACCTCCGGAATCCCGGGTGCTGCGTGAACGGGTCGTGGCGGGGCAATGGCCGTGTTGTGGCCTCCACTAATCCCACAAACAACGAGGTCACTTTTTTTGTTTTTTTCTCCCCTCCGTGTCTTTCCCCTTTATCCGTGCGTGACCTCCAAGTTCTTGCTTCCTGATTTGTTTGCAATTGAACTGGAGTATATTTTTTGTTTTGATTCAGGTGATAGCGGAGGTGGTGGAGGCGTCGATGGACGACTACAACGATGGGATGAGAGCATGTGTGGAAGCTTCCAAAATCTGGATGCAGGTCCAATCCTCGTGCTATCTTTTCACGTTTTTCATATTGTGATGACAACGAATGAAAGTGATGAAGTCACCATGCGAAGCCCAGCGGATGGTACTAGGTAGATGATGGGGAATTACGAGAGTACATTCTGCACGGTGTATGGATATGACTAAATAACCTTTGATGCTTAAGCCATTGTCGTATTAAGAAGTTCAAATATCAAGAAAGGTTGTGATGATCTTCAATGATGATGTCATATACTCGTAGCATCAAGTTGTACGTCACGAGGAGTTATGGTTCTCATGACGAGCATAATTTGTGTAAATTGCATCACTTGTCGTTTGGAAAATAAAGAGTAAGATGAACAACGAACGAATTGGAGGAAATTGTAGTTTAGTAGTTTAGGTGGTAAAAGGAAGGATCTGGAGGTGGATATAAAGATGTTAAAAATAATATGCGTTTATAAATAAATAACAAAGATATTTAGTTTGGTGGTCAAAGCCTTTCACAAAGGTAAAACAATTAGTGTAATTTTGTAAATTAAATGGTTTTTTTGGGGATTAATAAAAAAGGGGTTGGTCATGCCATGCTATCGGGACATAACTGTTGGAATCTTGTGTGGTCCTTTTAATGGGATACACATTCTAGCCACTTACTTCATGTTGAACATAAGGTCTGATTTATGTACGTGCTATCAGGTGCAGTGGTGCTTTGATAAAGATGTTGCACTCTTCTATTAGTAGGTTGTTTCTACCAAGCCCTAAAACTTCTCAGAGTATGTGGACATGACCTACATGACTTGATTGCCACATGGCCTAGTTGTCCGTATCAGACTTGATCATGCATATTAGGAGCCTTCCACTTTAGGGTGGTGCATAAGTGCCATTCCATGAGGTAGAGAGGAGTAGAGTTGCTATGTTGCAGCAAGATACATGACACACGATGACAATAAATGATCACTTGCGACTGTTGGCATCTCTTTCACTGTTGTGTTTGGTAGTAGTATTCAAAATTTATATATATTTAGGCATTCATTTCTTGGGGTACACTCACTGTCGACCTTTAGTTCTCATTCTCCAATGATTCTTGTATCTACTATTCTCTTATTTCGTGAGTTGTCTTTTTTGTGCGACTTTTAGGTGTGTGGTCTTTTATACCGAGTGGTTCAAAATGTGTTGCATGATGGGCTCCCTTTTAGGTGATAACCTTAGTCCTTTTATTTTGTTTTGCTCTTCATCATGATGGGCATCACACTGACTCATAGCTTTCATTGTGCCACCATACATGCTTACAAATAATTCTCAGCCAGGGTTGGAATGACTTGCAAGATTGGATGCTGGTTTTTTCTTTTTTGACATACTTTCGGAGGCTAATACTTTGTCTGTGGAAAAATAGTGGGTCAGGAATGGCTCTTAGCCTGGGTGTAAGCTTTGATTATTTGGTGTCCTTTACACTGGTTGGTACCATACTTGCCCTAACACTCATAGTGATCATAACAAGTCTCACAGTCTCCTTTAGAAGATATATCACGTCCATGAACACCACATCCACCTCAACCTCTAGTTGAAGACACAATTAGAGACTGATATGGAATGGTAGTTAGTGTAGCTATTGAAATCATCTGTAGGACTCATGGAAATGTGGATCAAAATATAGTTGTCTCCTAAGAAAGATTGCAACATCCAATTTTTTAATTATACTTTCATTTTGGAGATGTCAATAACAATTGGATGGTAAATCTCCAACTCAGACTGGCATCTTCCCCTGCCCATGTGTATAGAATTGCTCATAAATTTCACAAACTCTAACAATGTTTATGTTCATTTCCATAGGTATTCTTTAAGGTGTCTCAAATCTTTTTGTTTGACTTCAGCATCTCAATTCTTTAACCATTACTTATGGCTCATACGTAATATCCTTCACATCAGGTGGACCATGACTTATATAATGTATTTTATTGTGTGCACCCAAAAATGTCCCAAATGTTTGAAATTAAAGTAAATGGTTCCAGTCATTCAATTTATTGAGGTAGTAATGAGACCTTTGAGTCATGTATCACAATAGGATTCCCAAATAACAACAAAAAATGTGCTTTTTTCCAACACACACATTGAAATGAGCATTAACAAAACAACATTGAGCTTGGCTGGACAGAATGCATCCAACCCACAACTTTAAGGGCGCAACACACCTAGAGGCCAGGGCACTTACACTTCTCTGGAGACCACAATAAGGAAAAACTATGATGGAAGCCTGCCACATCATTCTAAAACCAAGGGTGCATAGCAAACATTGATTGTCTCTAGAAAACTCAGTGACAACCTTCAGTGGAAAGATTGGGCCACTATTGGCTTGCTTGGTGAGGGTTTATGTACAATGCACCTATCATATACTACTCTTCCTTGTGTTATTCTTTTAGTAACTACAAAATATGATTTTATCTATGAAAGACGTGTAAATAAAATTCTCCTTTTATCTCTTTTTTCAGGTTCCTGCACCCAAAAGAGGTGAGATTGTGCGGCAGATTGGGGAAGCACTAAGAGTTAAGTTGCAGTATCTTGGTAGGCTTGTCTCACTTGAAATGGGAAAAATATTGCCTGAAGGAATAGGAGAGGTTCAAGTAAGGACACATCATTGTGCATTATTTCTGTAACATACACGCATTGTTATGTAGTTGAAGCAGCTATCAGTTCTGACATTAAAAATTAATTTTAGACACATTGATTTAATAAGTTATAATGGAAAAATACTTAACATGCAGGAGATAATTGATATGTGTGACTATGCCCTTGGATTAAGCCGACAGCTAAATGGGTCAATCATACCTTCAGAACGTAAGACCAAATCCTTTCCCTTTTTGTTTTAGACCAGCTGAAGCATATAGATTTATAATCATACAAGCTGTAATAGGAATGCCATGCAGAAACCACTTGCTGCACAATATAATCATTCTTTCCTTACGGTTGTATGTGGTTGTCATATATTTAAATGTAGGCATCAAGTGCTTTACAGATGGTTTGATATATGTCCATGCCAGAAAGTTCCAATAGACTTTTAATTTACATCACTTAATAGCAAATGTTACTCTTCCAACACGGGATGACAAAAGTGAAATATAATTGTCACAATCATCATAAAGTGTAAGATACAAACCCATAAGTTTGCACTGCTATACATAAACTCGGTCTTGGTAGTTGGCATGAATGTTGTAGGGTTGCTTGTGTCATATGAATATCTCAGCCGTATGGTTGCTCATGTCTTATGAGCAACTCAAAAAGCTGTTATAAATTGTATTGGCCTGAGCATTAAGGCAGTTTTACTTTTTTGTCATGTTGTAATGAATTATTTGTAGGATAAACAAATGCAAAGCATTGTCTGTTGCTCTAGTTTTTATGTTTTTACAGAGTTTAAGTTAATGGATGTGTGAGACACGTGCAAGAAATAGCATAATAACAATATTCTAAATTTATCATCAATTTTCAAATAAATGATGTCTTGGATAGCAACGATGTGGTAATAAAGAAAAATATGAAATAGGCCTGCAGTTACACTCATTTTATATATTAAAGCTCCTCTGCTGCCTTTTTTGAATGAAATTTTGGATTGTTCTTCCACATTGATACCTTAACCCGTTCTTCTGTTTTGGTGTTCTTCCTTGTTTCTGTTTGATCTTGTATTACCTTTCATTTGTGAACTTCCTCCCTTGAAATCCTCTTTTTGATCATTAGTTGTTTTCTTCCAGTCTGCATAATTAGCTTGTGTAGGCCACCATTTATTTATCATTTTTGATGGATTCATTTCTGTTGTTGCTTAAAAGAATCTCAGATTGCTCTAATTATTTCATTCCCTGATATCAACTCTGAAAGCTTGTTTTTTTCAATAGGTCCAAACCATATGATGTTGGAGGTGGGAACTTTTGTTCAGTTCAATTGAGCTTGTGAAATGATTATGGTTCATCTTGCTTGACTTTCTAATTAAAAGTTCATGGAACAAAACTTATTATTTAATCTCTTGGTTAATTCAGATGTGGAATCCACTTGGAATAGTAGGTGTGATTACAGCATTCAATTTTCCATGTGCGGTGCTTGGTAAGTCAGCTTATATTTTTCAATATATATATATATGTGTGATTCTACAAAAGGTGGAACTTTCTCTTATTTGTACAGAAATGCTTGTCATATTTGCAAGGAAGTCACCAATTTTGCAAAATTGTAAACTTTTCTTGCTATCATATTTCTTACTTGAATTTATTCCTTATTGTGTGGTTTTGTTTGCTTTTATTTTGTTTGATAAAATAGTCTTAGATTGTCTCAAACAAAGTTGATCATAAAGCCACAAAAGGAGTAAAGCCTCTTGATGGAAGTGGCAGCACAAAGCTATGAAAGGTTGGGAATAGGTGCTCATAGAAGGTGAAATGAGAAATAGGTTATAGTGTGCAAGTTTATTTACCCTTTCATAAGGCAATAAGATGCTCAGTGGGATATGGTGTTGGATTTGCATTCGTAGTCAAGGTATGGTTAGTTCATGAAGATCGTTGTTTGTTGGCACCCATGTATACTTGCAAAGGACAAGCAATTTTTTGCTCCACATTTATCAAGTCACCCCCATTTGTTGATGAAGAGGACAATATAAGGGCATACTCTCTATTGGATTGTCAATTGATTCCAAATAGGTCTGAAACTTGAAGAATGTAACATCAATAGGTACTAAGTAGCACCTATTGTGAGGATAAAAACATTGATATCCACGTTGTGTGTGTGAATATTCTACAAACATACTTTTTAATGATCTTAAAGCAAACTTGCCAAGGCTTGGGGATAAGTTTAGAATGAAGGTAACACACTCAAACACATTAAGAGGAAGAGTTCAGTAGGTTGCACAATCATTATAAAGGAATATCTTCTACTAAAAGGGTAGATGACATCCTATTAACGAGATAAGATGCAATCAATACAACATCAAACCACAAGTACTCATGAACCTTGATCTAAATCATAATAGTTCTAGTAACGTGGAGAATGTGTTGATGTTTGTGTACAATTACATTATTTTGTTGAGAGGCATGAGTAGAAAAGTGAGACAGAGAAAAAAGAGAGCTTATGGTTTCTCATTACACAAGTAATATATATACAAGGAGTAGTCTAAATTGATCCCTAAATGGATCTTACAATATAACCCACATAACATGAATTATTTCTAACATTCCCTCTCAAGCTGGAGAATATAAATCTATCATTCCCAACTTGTTACACAAATATTTGAAAACATTAGTAGATAGAGCCTGGGTGAAGATATCTACTCTTTGTTGAGTAGATCGAGTGTAGGGAGTGCAAATAGTGCCATCAAGGCATAAATTTTGCACATAATGACAATCAATTTTAATATGCTTGGTTCTCTTATGAAATGTATCATTGCTGACAATATAAATAACAGCTTGATTGTCACAGTACATATTTATTAGTGTGGATATTTTAACTCCAAGCTTAGATGGTAGAGATCTAATCCAAATCATCTCATTAGCAGCTTGAGACATAGATTTGTGTTTAGCTTCAACATTGGACTTTGAAATAATATTTTATTTTTTACTTCTCCATGTAATCAAGTTTCCTCCTATATAAGTGCAGTAACTTGAAGTTGACTTCCTGTTGACTTTATCCTCAGCATACCCAAAGTCAGAATAGGCTGCAACATGACAATGTCTATAATCAAAATATATCAACCCCTTTCCAGGATTTTGTTTGATATAGGCAAGTACTCTAAATAGACCAGTCTAGTGAACTTCCTTTGGAGCTTACATAAATTGACTTAAGGTGTCTACAATATAAGAAATGTCTAACCTAGTAACAGTGAGACAGATTAACTTGCCAATCAATCTCCTATATTTGCAGGATCCTCAAGAGGAGTAGAGGACTCATTCTTGAAGGAAGGATTTACTTCAACAGGTGTAGGCTCTGGTTGACATTCAAGTTGTCTAGTCTCCTTTAAAATGTCAAGAGCATACTTCCATTGAGATAGTACCATGCTCCTTTTTGAGTATGCGATCTCAATGCTTAGAAAGTACCTTGGTCTGCCCCAATCCTTTATAGAAAAATGCTTTGCAAGATATTGTTTTGTTGATTGGATGCAATGAATATCATCACTTGTCAGCAAAATGTCATCTATATAAACAGTTAAAATTGTTCGCTTGCTAGCATTCAATTTGATGAAGATTGAATTGTCGATAACACATTTTTTAAATCCCTAAGAGGTAAGCACTACACTAAATTCTGTGAATTAGGCACGTGGACTTTGCTTAAGACCATAGATAGCCTTATTAAGAAGACAAACTTGAGACTCCCCCTAAGCAACAAACCTCGATGGTTGCTCTATAAACGCTTGCTCCTTTAGATCACCATATAAGAAGACATTTGTAACATCTAGCTGAGCCAAAGCCCACCCATGTGTGACAACCAAGGAGAGAAGAATCCGGATGGAATTGAGACGAGCCATAGGTGCAAAAGTGGCATCATAGTCAACTCTACAAGTCTGGGTAAAACCATGAGCCACTAAGCGAGCTACACTGCCATCAAGGTTGTACTTAATGGCAAATACTCATTTGCTACCAATAATTGGAGAGGAGGTAGGACGGGGAACAAGATGCCAGGTGCCACGATCACGTAATGCCTGTAACTCAAGTTGCATTGCAGACTTCCAATATAGAAGGGTAAGTACTTCAAGATAATCCTTAAGAAGAGACTTTGAGGAAATAGTAAGGGTAAAATGGCGGAAAGGAGTAACATGGGCATGGGAAACAAAATGGGAAATAAGGTGTTGTGTAGAAGAGTGAGTACTTTTCCATAGGGCAATGGGTAAGTCGAGGTCAGAAGGACCCGGATTTGCAATAGGAGAATCTAGGGTCGGCAATGGAGCAACAGGGGTGTGACGACACTGATAAACTTGCAAGGGCTGAGACACAAGAGTAGGAGCAGGTGATAGTTGTGGGAGGAGAAACCATCTCCGGATCCATAGGTATGGGGCATGACATAGGATCCTCCAGACGAACTAGCAAAATAGGAGGTATTTTCAAAAAACATAACATCTGTAGACACAAAATACCTCCGAGTAGATAGATGAAAATAACGTTAGTCTTTCTGCAAGCGAGGATACTCAACAAAAACACATTTAATAGAACTAGGTGAGAGTTTGTCAAGTCTTGGAGCCAGATTCTTGACAAGGGTCACACACCCAAAAACATAAGGAGGCAAACCAAAAAGCTCATGCTCTGGTGAGAGACACTGTAATGGAATAGCTCCCCCAAGAGGTGAAGAGGGTAAACAGTTTATCAAGTGACATGTAGTGGCAACCGCATCTGACCATAAATACTTGAGGACATTCATCTCAACCATTAGTGCACGAGTTACATTAAGAAGATGACGATGTGTATGCTTTACCACACCATTTTGTTGAGATGTATGAGCATAAGTGATTTGATGAAGAATGCCATAGGAGATACACAAGGACTGCACATCAGAATGAAGGAATTCCAAAGTATTATTAGTATAAAAAATCTTTGGAACAACATGAAATTGATTTTGGATTTCACTCAAAAATTGAGTGAGTATATCGACAAAATGTTGATGATTCTTTAACAAAAATACCCAAGACATATGAGAGAAATCGTCAACAAATACAATATAGTAATGAAATCCAGACATAGACACAACTCTTGAAGGACCCTAAATATCACAATGCAGTAATTTAAAAGGAGAGGACATAAACAAAGACCCACGACTAGTATAGGTAGCACGAAATTGCTTACCCATAATACAGGACTGATATTTGACAGGATTAACATGAACGGATGGCAGGGATGCTCGAAGCTTGTTGAAAGATGGAGGCCTAAGACACGCCTATGCCATAGGAGAGACGGATTACTAGGCATCACAACCGCAAGAAGTGTAGGAGAGGCAATCTTTTTAGCTAGCTCGTACACCTCCCTTGTCCACACTCAAGGCCCAAACCAATTCTCCTCTCCATTTTCAGATCTTGAAAAATACAATGGAAGGGAAAAAAAACAGACAAGGTAAAATAGTTGTTTAGTAATGCAGTTAATGGAAATCAAATTTATAGGAAATTCAGGAAGATAAAGAACATTTTTGAGCGTGATGTCATGTGTGGGGACACTAGACCTTGTGATGGAACAAGACCAACCATCAGCAAGGGGAGGGACGGCTAGCTCCAATACCAAATTGAAAAGTGAGAAAGAGAAAAAGAGAGCTTAGGGTTTCTCATTACACAAGTAATATATATACAAGTAGTCTAAATGGATCCCTAAATGGATCTTACAATATAATCCACATAACACGATTTATTTCTAACAATATGAGTGTAAGTAGTTTAATGTATTATTCCTAAAGGTTTACAATGAGATTGAATGGCAATTTGAATAAAATCTAAAGTATCATTAGTACATAGAAATTTTGGAGTAACAGAAAAAACGTTTTTTTTTTTAAAAAAATTTCATCAAGAATAATTTTGAGAGTATCCAAAATTTGACATCAATTCTTTAAAAAATTGAATTGGCATGAGAATAATCATCCATAAAAACAATATTGTATTTATGATCTAATATAGAATGGAAATAAGTAGTATTCTAGACATCACAGTGAACTAATTCAAATATTTTCTAACTTGACATTTGTTGTAAACGATTGAAGGTAGTGTGGTGGTTCTTACCCAATTGACATAACTCACACTTAAAAAAAGAAATAGAGATCCAAGGAAGAACTTATTGTAAACTCTTTTAGGATGAATGACCTAATTGGAGATGTCACAAAATGGATGGCTTTGACATAGATGCCTAAGAAGCAAGTTGTTGAGGTATCTTGTCACAAACCAACAGATACGTTTCTGGTCTCTTCTTACGTCCAAACATAATCATCTTCTCCATTTGCAAATCTTGAAAGATACAAGGAAAGGGGAAAAAAGTTACACAACATATTAGTTGTTTAGTAATGGTTCCAATAGGCAAAAGGTTGATAAGAAATTCAAGTACATATGTCTAGTGCAATATGGAAGGAGGCATGTCCCACACCTTCTCCAGATATTGAATAGGTATAATCATTAGCATTGGAAATAGAGGTAATGCTAGATAATTGAGAATGAGTAAAAAGGTTTCTTGTACCGAACATATAGGAAGAGACATTTGAGTTTGTTATCTGTGAATGGTCTTTAGAAGCCAATAAACCAATAGTACCTGAGGAGGTAGTGATTGTGATGCTGTAACAGAGGTTTGGTAGTTCCTTAGCTGAATAAGTGCAGTATATTCCTCTGAAGATAGGGACATAGGGTGATTGACAAAGTAGAAGTGCTTGACTTGGTAGTTGCAATGGATTGTGTAATAGTGGCAGGGTGCACCTCTGTAAAGACCTTTGCATAGGTTGACGTGCCATATTTCTCCTAGTATCAATAAGAATGGTGATTGGCTTGGCCGCAATGCTGGCAAGGCTGTCATCCTCAATTGTTTGAGTGTCTTCATTGACCTCCCCCTTGGTTCAAACCACAACCATGACTGTGGGTGACGGTCATGGAGAACCGATCAGTAATTGGTGCTGTAGCAGGAGTGTAGATCTGTAACACTTTGGAAAAGGTGGACTCAAGGTGGGGAATGGTATCATTGTCATGTATCTGCACCAAATTTGAGATGAAACTTGAGGATTGAGGCTATGTAGGTAGGTAGTGACAAAAAGTTCATCCTTGCACTGGTGAAGCTTGATGAGATCAGTTTTCAATGTGGAAAGCAGTGAAATGATCTTGAACTGAGAGATCACCATGGAAAATAGTGAAAGTAAAAGTTAAAAACCCTCATGATATTCTTGGTATTTCCATAGGTTATCTTTAAGTGTCTCATATCTTCTTCACTGGTTTAAGGAGCATGATCACTGGTTAAAAACCCTCCATATATTCTTGGAGCATTTCATGCTGTTATCGTCTAGGTCTTGATGGTGGCATTGTTCGTTAATTAGTCTTTGTATGTGGAGTTCTTTGCATCTGGAGGAGGGTTAACGGGATCTTTTAGCTTGGGGTGGACAAGGAGAAACATTGAAGTTGTTTCCCCCTAACAAATAGTTGCTTTTATTTGGTTTTTCTAATGGCCACTTACATTCTTTGTAAAGGAGTCACTTGTAGCCATTATTTAGTCTGAAAAGTGATAGAATATGATTTGATCTTGCAATAGTAGTAGTAGTTCAGAGAGATAGATTACTCCACATGGTAGATTGAGGACCTTTAAAGGATCTAGAGGTAGTACCAGTAGCAATAGTGTCCCAACCTATGTTTTTGGTTGAGCCAGGAAGGAACCACCTAGATTTGTGTAATTGGTGACAGCAGTAGCAGGATACAACCTCTTAAGAGTTGCAGGCCAGGTATGATGGTCTAGAAAGAGAGATCAGCAGCTAGAGGGAAAGTGTAGTAACCCCAAATGTGGTTACACGAGAGAGACCTACAAGGCTGGTAGGGGGCTGATGGCTTTTTGTATATGTGGAAAGGATGGTTGTTTGATGGGCTGAAGGGTCATCCAATGAGCTGGATGGGCTGGTGGAGCCTTCAACTAGTTGTTAGAAGGTTGCCCAATGAGTTGGAAGAGTTGGTGAAACTACCTTGCTTTTATTGTCCTAGGGTTTCTTAAACTTTCATACCATATGGAAACAAGAAATGGTGGAAGTGAATTGTTGTTCTTTGCAATACATGGGGATCTCTATATATTGAGACTACATAAGAAAGAGTAATATACTATGAGTACGTTTGTTTCGACTTCAAAGTATAGTTTCTAGTTTTTGTAATAGTACTGTTTTAGTGTCTTGAAAGAATGCTAGAAAGGTGAACTTATAGTTTAGAAGTTACGTTTATTTGTTGGAATATTAATTTTAAAAAAGTTCAGTTAAGAGAAACAACCCAAATAGTTTGGCTTCCATTAATTTCACTAGTAGAGAAATACACATATATACAAATCCTAACTGGATATCCATTTAGGACCTAAATGGATCTAGAATATAACACTAACATTTAACAAGTTCCTATTTTACCCTTGATAAGTTTGTTTTTTTAAAAATGTGATGTAATTAACGTTTAATAAGTTGTTTACCGTTAATAATGTTGTTTTATTTTTATAAATGATTTTTTATAATAAAATATATTTTAAATGCTAAACTTAAAGTATATATGTCAGAATACATTTATCAAAATTTTCACATTTTAATCATCTAATGATATTTTAAACATAATTAAACATATTTTTTATTATTGTAAATTTTTTTACATGTTACATTTCACATTTTGCATTTAAAAAATAAAGTTTATAAAAATAGAATAGATATATAAAAGAGGAATTTTATTTATAAGAAAATATAATTTTTAAAAAATATTTACAAAAATATCATATTTTTTGTGATGTTGTAATACTTCTATCATTTTTTTAATATCATGGACAAAAGGGTGTTTGCGTCTTTTGGGTGGAAAAAAATGTGAGGAGCCACAAGGAGTTTCTTTTTCAGCTCTTAGATTTGGGAAAAAATAAATATGAAAGGAGCTAGTGAAGTGGTGAGCCAGGAGTTGGGAGCTGTTATAGTGAAAGAAGCTAGTATGTTTGTTTAATTTTTTTTAGGAATTGCTCCTAGTAAAGTTAAGAACTAGGTAATGTCAGTAACTAGGAGCTTGCACAAACAAATGCACCTTATAAGCAGTGTGAGATTAAATCTACAAATATAACCAGGATCCATACAGGGATCCATTTATTACACACATAAAAAGAGCCACATGCCTCAACGTTCTTGTCTAAGCTTCCAGTGTAGCCTTCACTTCCATATAACCTTAAGACCTGTCAGATGATACTACTGTTCTTTATTGAGAGGTGTATAAAAACATGACCCAAGATATCCTTTGAAATAATAAGTCATTGCTTTAAGAGTTCAAAGAGCCAGTAATCTTTTGATTGTCTTTCACAATCAAGATTGGCTCAACAAGTTCAAATATACTTTATGATTCATGAAAATTGCACTTTGATTTTGTTAAAATGGATAGTATAAAATCCTATACGGGTCATAATGTAAATGGATATTCATTTAGATGCTAAGTGGATATCCATATGGATAGGGCATATATATATGTATGTTGTAACCCTCTTTTATAAAAGATGTAAAATCTTTTTCCTTCTAACATGGTATCAAAGCCTAGGGAAAAAATCCAATCCTAGGGTTTCTAAGCCACCACCCATCTTCGTGCCTTACCATCACTGCCTCTCCACTCTTAGTTGACATTGGTGAATGATGCCTCGTTCTTGCATCATTTCTTCTCTAATGTGCTGCCAACCCTCCTCCTATCTTCCTTTTCTTATGCACCATGTGAATGATGCCGCTTGGATTTCTTGAAACCCTTCATCTGGGGCTCGTCCCTCAGTGGCTGCAAATTCTCACATGAGATATACAATTATGCTTGGTTCCATGTTGCCTATGTGTGATCTACTCTATAGAAAGTTGTAGATGCTGATAACGTGGAGTTAGACAGTTGTCACATTCAACTCAACCATATATCTTCTATGGATCGGTGATATCCACGTTTTTTGTGCCTTCGACTGTGTGTAGTGTCTCCTAGATGATGCTGTTAGCGATTTCACTTAGTTATGGCAACAATTGTACCCTTACCGAAGTATGGCAGCTCGTGAACTCCTTATCAAAAATTTTCCCAGTGTATTAGAAAAGTTAAATGGCTCCAATTACATTTTATGGGCCTGACGTTTTAAGACAATGGTAATTGTACACCAACGTGAACAACATCTCATAGCTAATCCTCCAGATATCAAAGGTTCCACATATAGAGATTGGTTTGCTAATGGTATAACAATCATATCTTGGATGTTGTCAAGTATAGAACCAACAGTGGTTTAAGGAGTCATAATGATGTGACTATCTAAAAAGATTTGGGGCACATATTGCAAAACTTATGTTCTAACCTCCAACAATAGATATTGTGATGTTTCATCAGTATCACGAAGAGCTAGCTGTTGTAGCTTTCCTGGCCATTGTGAATCTAGAAATTGCAGCCTAGATTTGACAACATGTTTTGGGGGCAATAAGACATCAGATTTGGGTGAAATCTTTGCTTAGGCAATTCAAATTTCCATTCGTCCACACCATCAGTAGTTGATCAGTTACCTCTGGTAACCTTGTCTTCTCATGGATTTGGAGGTGGGGTGTGTGGAGGTTGTCAAGGTACTCGATGCCAACATTCTAGAAGGTTTGGACACCATTTTGAGAGGTGTTAGGACAAAGTTGAAAAACCCCAGTTAAGGAGTATATTCCATTGGCGTGAGAAGGCTCAGTTTGACTAGAGATGAAGCTTGAGAGAGACAGTGGCAAGTGAAATGTGAGTTTTGGAGGAGGTAGCAATGTTTGAAGGGGGATTTAGGGTTAGATCCCATGTGAGATTGGGGATCAAAGATGCGATTAAGCATTACAATGGAGGAGAGTACATATATATAAGTACATGGTTAATGTATCCTAATAAATGGATATCTATTTAACCCAAGAACAATAATATGACATTCACATCATGTTTCTCTGCTGAGCTCCATACTTTGAGTTTCCATGATATATGAGAGGTTTTCTGAATTGTGCTACTATAGCATCTTGCTTCTCTTAAAGTAGTTTAAAATATGATTTTCACTCCATAGAAAGTCCATGGTTTTATGTTTTGCAATTACATTCTTCAGTATGGGCATGTAGCACCCAGCGGGATTTCATTAAACCTTTTCATTTCTTAAAAATGTAAGTAGATGATTGTACAGAAGCATGGTATTTTGGAGGAACATCCTTTTTTGTAGTAGTTAGCAGCCTGTTATACATCAGAAACCAACACCAAGTATTCAACTTAAACAGAAGTTCTCATTTTGTCCATTTGTCTTTACTATTTGAGATCTTTCCATTTCTTTTATTTGAATTATTTTATTGTCTATGTTCTGATTTATTTTGTTTGGCGATGTAGGATGGAATGCCTGCATAGCTCTGGTTTGTGGCAACTGTGTTGTTTGGTAAGCATTTCATTGCTGATACACTGAAATGATTATCTCTATCTTAACTTGTGTCTTGTACCAAATGTTTTGAAAATACTCCATCTGTTATAGCACGCCGTTATTTTTTCTCATGATATTGATATCTTCATCCTTTGGTTTTCAAACTATTTATGGCAAAAAAAATCTTTACGTCTTTGCAGATTCTCATCTACTTGTTGTTAAACCAATTAAAGTGGTGCCTTCAATATTACAAAAATGGAAAACATGCATTATAATGATTAAAAATTAATATATTTTATTTAAAATAGGCTTTAAATGGGATTTTCTGTAAAAAGTATAAAAAATAAATGTAATCATACTTACAATTATCATCACAACTATGATTTAGTTACGTGAACTATAGTCTGAAAACATATATTTGACTATGTAAAGCTGTCATTTGCCTAGTTTTGTTGGAATGTTGAATTGTTAAACATGAGAATATGTAAAAAGTTAGTATTTTTGAGATGTGTATATTTAGATAGATGAATGGTAATACCATAAAGAATAAGTTGAAAAACAATTTTATTAAGAATAGAGTAAGAATTGTAATTATCAAGGATAAGAGAAAATTAGTTTAGGTGGTTTGATCATATTCTTAGGAGATCAGGAATGCATTAGTTAGGAGTGAAAAATTAATTAATACAAAAGAAATTAAAAGAAGTAGAGGTAGGTCTAGAATTACTTAGAAATTATGGGAGGTTTGCGCTTCTTGGAAACGGAAGAAATGGAAATATGAGAAATTAGAGAAATTTTTTTTTGACATTTGTGTTGATCGAAAATTTAGGAAAAATTTACTCATTTTTCAGGAGTATAAATATGAGATTTTTCCTCCGTTTCTCCTTCCCCTTCTAAATTTGAGGCAAAAACACATAGGTGTCTGCCTGTTGCCTCATGTCCTACCCCTAACATGTTGACATTGCTCACCTCCCTGAATGTTGCCCATCTTTTGCATGTTGCTTGCCATCTATGCGTCATTTGCAGCCTTGTGTGTTGCTTGCCCTCCACACGTTGCTTGCCTCTACATGTTGTCTACCTTCCATACATTGCTTGCCCCTTTACATGTTGCCCAACCCTTCATGCATTGCTCGCTCCCTTGCACGTTGCTCACTTCATGCATTGCCCACCCGTTATGGGTTGCCCACCCCCTACATGTTGCCTAGCCCTTGCATGTTGGCATGTTGCCTAGCCCTTGCATGTTGGCATGTTGCTCGCCCCCTTACATGTCACTAACTCTACGCATTGCCACCCCTTGTGCACCCTCTCCCCCTGCCTTGCATGGATTTGGGATGGAGATTGGTCTTCTAATTGGCTGACAATTTTTTTTTAAATTTTATGTTATTGTAATTTTTAATAATTTTTGAGTTATTATTTCTTAAACATTTTTAAGAAGTTAATAAATTTTTTAAAATTATTGTACTGTAATTTTAAGTTATTATATTTTAAAATTTTTTAAGTTATTTTAATCACTTGTATAAATACTTTAACAAAATATTAAACAATTTGTATTACCATGTTTGAAGTTTTATATGAAAAAAACATACTTTCCAAATTTTCCATGATATGTACAAATAGTTTCAAATTTTTTTCTATTTCCGGATTTTTTATTTCTTTTTCTTTGTTTATTTCTTAGATTTTTGTTTCTTAAATTTTTGACATGCACAAATAAATTTTATAAGAAACAATTTAAATTTATGTTATTTAATAATTGGAAGAAAATGATTAATATGGTTGACCCTTCATAGTGAGTTTATGATTTGGATTGTTGTTTTTTATATTTTTGAATATGTGTAATTTCTACTTAAGAACAAGTCCTTAAATTGAAAAAAAAACATAATTAACTATACAATAAGCACAATTAAAGATGTAAACAGTGACATATCGAAATCATATTGACAACTTACGAAGCAAAATCTGTAAATAAAGAACAGCCATTTAAATGACAAAAAAAAGAGAAAAACGTTGTTTTCTTTTTGGGAGCTAGCCATTTTAAAAGGAAGAAAACTGTTTTTTCAAAGCATCTGTGTCCATTTTTTCCAAAATTTAAATGGATTGAACTTAACTGGCAAAAGAACCACTCTATCAAATCTTTGTACAAGAAAGTATTCTTCACATTTAACTGCTTAGCTCCTATGGTTGGTTAATGGCAATGGAGGGAATAACTCTATGGAAACCAGATATGCAATTGGTGGTATTGTCTTTGCATAATCAACTTCATATGCTTGTGTAACCAAGTGAACCTTGTATTGGTCTTGAGAGATGAGATTTCACATACCATGTGATGTTGATTCCTACATTTCCCCATCCATAGCTACATTCAATGTGAAATATAAAGAGCTCTTTGATAGTTTTGGAGAGTGTATCCATCTACATCAAAGAAATGCTAGACTTAAAGAAGGTGACATCAATGTACTTAATGTACATCTTGATGGTGAATGAAGCTTCTATACCTAACAAAGGCACACCATATGGATTTCAGAGACAAGTTGTCAAGATTCAAAGTTAGGTTTTTAAGAAAAACAACAAATTGAATACCTTAAGGGAAGAGAAAAGAGCTCCATATTTGGAGAGGCTATCAAAGAGGAATCTCCCTCAAGTACTGCAAAAGGTATATGGTTAATGAGATGAGAGGTAGTGAGGATAGCATTAGATCGTAGATACTTGGGCACATTTATATCAAGCATGACAGTCCAAGTAACACCCAAGATATGATGATGTTTATTCCTGAATGTCTAAATTGGGCACAATAGTCCATGCTCCTCTAATAAACTCTCGTGGTTTGACTGTTTGAGTCATTTGATTGGCTCATCATCACTTAATATTATCTGGTTCAATTCCAGGACCATTTTAGAATTCATATGTGTGGTAAGAATTATCTGAATATCAATTGCCAAGTCTTCATGTTTGTCAAGCTCCCAAAAGACAAGTTTTTTCTGTTTCCATCATTCTGTCATCTCACACACATAATGAACACATAATGTCTAGCCTAATTGGCATCATCTGTTATGATAAACTTGAGTTATTCCCTTGTTTCTGGCTTAGCTCACAGGAAATAACTGACTCTAATTTCTGACACTTTCTCTTTATTCTCCATGTTGTTTGGGTGGTAACAATCTGCAATTGCACAGTGAATTTGAAATGTAAAGTACTAATTATCACTAATAATATTATAAAATATCAAAAACCAATCATAAATCTAGAAATGTGACTCCAACGTCTTCAATTTTGAATAAAATTGTACTAACTCCTACTAACCAAAATGGAGTCCAAGGAGATATGTATAGTCTTGATTTTGATATTTCATCTATTTTATTATCGACTGTTTCTTTGTTGTTTGTCAGATCCTTTTATATTTTGATTTTTTCAATTTGAAGTTGAACAAAATTCCTTGATTCAACCAAAAATCAAGAGAATGACATGCTCCTTCCATTTCCTGGGTTATAGCAGAAGTATGCCATGAGATCATGCAACATGATATTGTCAAAAATCAAAATTATATGCCTTTTTGAATTCAAATGGTATTGATTGTAGGAAAGGTGCACCAACAACCCCATTGGTAACTATTGCAATGACTGAGCTAATCTCTCAAGTTTTAGAAAAGAATAGCTTGCCAAGTGCTATTTTTACTTCCTTTTGTGGTGATGCTGAAATTGGTCAAGCCATTGCTCATGACGAACGGATACAACTTGTATCATTCACAGGAAGCTCTATGGTACATCAATATCTGTTGCTATTATGTTTACATTCCCTCTAGCTTGCAAGTATCAAGCTACCTTGATTTCTTTATTGAATCAAGCTATTGGTTTCAGTATTTGTTGATTGCTTTTCATGATCTGGCTCTAAGTCTATGATGCCACATTCTGCTTATGCCATGCACATTGGAGTGTTTGATGCCCTTCTCAGGCTTATTTTTTAATCTTCTTAAGATGCTTCTTGCATAAAATGAAAAGAAAGTCACAATACAATTCGTGATATACAAAAGAAATCATACTACCATTTGTCTCTGTCAATCAACAGCCTCTACGGGTCCATGCTTACGAGAAGGTTACACATTTATTTTTAATACATAGGTCCTGCATGTGTCAAAAATCTTTTAAGCTGTCAACACATTTAAACATTTGTTAAGAATTTGCTTCTCAGATGTCTAGAAAATAAATAATCATGAGATCTGATTTGAGTACCAGAATATTAGCAAAATAACTTTTCATGTGAGAATCTATGTAGACTGGCTGTAACATTCTCAGTTGTAATGTTTCATACCACTGTTGTTCATCTTGGAACATAGGAGGTTACTGTTAATGTTATGCTTTTTTACTTCAGTGGTCAACTGGTCCATCTGAATATTTTCTTGTTTCATGATTTCGATTGTATTTTTTGGAACATGGTTAATTCTATTTCTTGATAATGATTGAGTAGTGGCATTGAGTGGTTTTGAAGCCATGATTTCATCCACTAGTACTTATGAGGTGAGGAAATGCCACCTATGCTGCCGTTGATGGTTGATTTTGATTATGTCATGAATGCAATTACTTCATATGGAATTGGGAGAATGGAGAAAATTTGTGAGATGTGACTAAAAGATTGGCTTTTATGGTTCCCTGACTTGTGTAATATTACTTGTGATTTCTCATATTCTGACAAATTTCTATTGCAATTTTTTTGTTTTGTTTCTACTCATCTGTGATGAACTTTCAACGACAGTCATTTATGTGGATCACTTGTTGCTGACTATCTACGACTGTACTATTTCTTTGCAGGTTGGACTAATGGTTCAACAGGTAGTTAATAGAAGGTTTGGTAAATGCCTTTTAGAACTCAGTGGAAATAATGCTATTATAGTAATGGAAGATGCTGACATCCAGCTTGCTGTTCGTTCTATTCTATTTGCCGCTGTTGGTACAGCTGGACAACGCTGTACAACTTGCCGAAGATTGGTAGCACCCTTTTTTCTTGTTCCTTCAGTCTTGTTTTACTTTGCATGATCATTCTTGTTTAGGATATTCATATCTTTATTGTCCCAGCTTCTTCAAGAAAGCATATATGAAATTGTACTCAGTCAACTCTCTGAAGTATACAATCAAGTGAAAATTGGGGATCCACTAAAGAATGGAACTTTATTAGGACCATTGCATACACCCTCTTCAAAAGAGAATTACATAAAAGGCATTCAAGTCATCAAATCTCAGGAAAGTCTCGTATCCTTCTGTTGTAATGCACAGTTATTTTATGCCATCAATTTGCCAAATGCTTATATATTCTCATGATCGACTTGTTTCTTTTATATTTTTCTTATATATTTCATATTGTTGCATCATTGGTTGATATTATACTCAACTATTTGAAGACACAATATTTTACATTTTTAGCAAGATGTCTCCTTTTTTATTGTTATGATTATTTTTATACCTGATTAATTGATTACAGTATTCTGATTTAGTCATAGTTTTGCTTTTATGGCCTGGAAATTTTTAATGTTCCTAGTTCCTAAGTTGATCATTTGCATGCTACATCTTCCCACAATTTCCTATGTGAAAACTTTCCTTGTCTTGGTTTTGTTGAATCCTAAGATTCTAAGTTGTCATAGTCATCATCGTTACATTGCAGATGTTGCTATAGATATACAGGTTAGGTATAATCTATTTGACCACATCTCTTCTTCTTTTTTCATTCTAAATGAGCCCATGGCATGATAGTGTCATAGCATCTTTGGAAGTAATTGTAACACATTTGTGTGTTTGGAATTAAATCATAAAGTGTAAATTTTAAATTTATAACCACAAGCGCATAATGTCAATTGTAGTAACGTTATGAGTACGAGTCGAATCTACAGGGAGTTTGTCGAATAAAATCATTGAAAAAATTACAACTTCATAATCCAAAAATTAATGAAAAATTATTCATATATATTTACATCATCTTTAACTTTTTACTCCAAGGGGGGTTTGTGTCTCTTAGAAATCAGTGAAAAGGAAAATTTGAAATTTTTTTTATTGTTGAAATGTTAAAAATTTAGAATATTTTTAATTTTTTTAAAATTAAATATAAATTTTCTTATATTTTCATAAAGTGCACAAATGGTCCCATAAAATTTTTCATTTTCAGATTTTTAAAATTTTAACAATGAAAAAATTTCTTGATTTTCTTTTTCATTGATTTCCAAGAAGCACAAACACCCCCTAGATATCAACATGTAAATTCAAATCATACAAAACTATTCACAAGATATACAAATATACAAGAACAAAATCCACATTTTCAATTAAATGATTAATGTTTAGTGGAATAAAACAAATATCTAAATCTATTGTTAGAGACACGTTTAAACAATACAATACATGCATATAACAACGAAACAAAGCTTATACAAGGGATGCAACATGTATATACACTTGTATAAGGACCTCTCCTCTCAATCTCATCATACCTTTAAAACTCTTTCACCCTTTCCTAGCGGTTACTCCCTTGTCGAATGTAAACTTTCCCGCTCCATTGCACCAAGGTGTCTGTTACACATCGTGGCACTCACCAACGAGAGGAGTCTTCAAAACCCGCACGTTGGGATGGATGAATGCAACTGAGAACTCACTAACCTCTTAGAGATGGATGTCTGGCAATCCCCGTTGGTTCCAGCACTTGATTCCTCTTCTCAAGGGTACACAGATGTTGCTTGTAACCATCCGATTTCGCACCAAAGATTGCACCTGGTTGAAGGACTCTGTGAGGATGGATGCTTACACAACTTTTCCCTTCGATGGTGGATTATTCTATTGATGGATGGTTTATTCATCTTTTGACAATCTTTTTTTTCAATAATGTTAATATTTTTTGCTTTGGTTTGAAACATAGAAGTGGAAGGTCAACTATACTACGTCTTTGTTGGTCTCTCGATGGTCCTTTCGTCACAAGGCATGTTATTGGTCCATAGATATAGAATAGTAGGGGTGTTGGCTGCGTTGAGATGGCTAGCTGGATCCTGGAAAAGAATTAGTTGTCAGTTTTGAAAATTGAGATTTAGAAGCTAATTTTTTATTATGAATACATATGCGGAATGCAGTGCTGATTTCTATGTTCTGCAACCTAAAGGCTAAATGTCTATACAGGGTGGAAAGATCGTTTTTGGTGGGTCTGCTATAGATTCTGCAGGAAACTTTGTGCAACCTACAATAGTTGAGATATCTTCAGATGCACCTGTCATTAAAGAAGAGTTGTTTGGTCCTGTCCTTTATGTCATGAAATTTAAGGTAATGCATCTCCTATTATCAAATTTGTGGATATTTATCTCAGTTTGCCATGCATTTTTTTAACATCTCTTGTGTACTCCTTTCTATGAATTCCTGCTTAAATGTCATAATTCTTTTTAGTAGAATTTTGCTCACTCGTGAGAACTATTTTCTTGTTATCCTTTCTTGCAGACACTGAAAGAAGCAATTGATATTAACAACTCCGTACCACAAGGGTTGAGCAGCTCTATATTTACACGCAAACCAGAAACAATTTTTAGATGGATCGGGTAGCTTAATAGAAAATCTCATGCTTTATGGTCAATTCATTTCTTCAACCAATTTTCTTTTATTAGTCGTTTAGTTAAATGCATTTCACTAAAAACTGAAAGTTATTTTTAATATTTTAATTATTTGTTGCTTTTGGACGTGATAATGTTTTACATGAATATTAATTTTTATGTAAACAATGGAAAGATGTTATTTCATAAAAAATTGTGATGTTCATTGTTTTAGTTGTTGTACACCTTCCAATACAATATCAAGCAAATGCTGCTATGGATATTTTTCTCACTTTTAAGATATTATTGCTCAGGCCATATGGTAGTGACTGTGGGATAGTTAATGTAAATATACCTACTAACGGGGCAGAAATTGGTGGCGCATTTGGTGGTGAGAAGGCTACCGGAGGAGGTCGTGAAGCTGGAAGTGACTCTTGGAAGCAATACATGCACCGTTCTACTTGGTGTGCCAATCAATTTTGTTTGAATAATATACTTGCATGCATCCTTTTGTGTTGTTTCATACATCTAAATGTCATCGTGCATCCTAGATTTAGTATAGTTGTTACACGAAAATTATCTTTTTTCCTGTTGAAAAATATAATTATGTTATTCATAATATGTATGATACGGTTTTTTGACAGCACCATCAATTATGGGAACGAGCTACCACTGGCACAAGGCATTAATTTTGGGTAATCCGAGGTTAGTCACCACTTTGTACTCCCAGTTTCCTATTCCTTCATGGCTTCGTCTTTGCTATTTATTACGTCATGTTTTCTTTTAATATACAGATTAAAGCGAAAGATGAAAATGAATAAAAGAAATCAGATTCTCACATGTAACACATGGTTTGATATGAAGTATGTCTTCAGATTCTTACATGTCACCCTATTCATCAACTTCATTGATGTGAACCGCGTCTCTTCCACTATACTTGGTAGAAAGAAATGATTTTATATGATAGTGATGCTTAGAATATTATCTATCCTGTTCCTTGGATTCTCGATGTGGATAACATTCACTTTTACTCTTTTATTATTATTTTTCATTCACTTGTACTTGCCTGATGTCTACCGCGACTGAAGTCGAGGAATAAACGGTTACTTTTGGGGGGCGTCTATTGCCTTGTAAGGTTAATGCCAGGTCTACTTTGTGGTTATGGGGATTCCAAGGTTGCTTTCAATAATACCACTTTGTTTGTGTTTCACAATGACCCTTTTTGAATTTGGTGGAAAATCTTTGCAAAGCTTGCTTATCGCTTAGAATACTTGAAGGACTAGCTCTTGGGTGTTGACTAGTAATATTCACGTTGTGTTTGTGAGACCGGTTCTTTGCTTATAAAGCTTTTCTTGGAAACTAACATCTAAAGGTTGTAGCATAAGTATATTCAAATGGATCCAAAGGTAGTATTTGGAATTGTCAATGGAGCTTAGGGTTTTTCTAGATAATGATAGTATTAGCGCAGGGTCTTTTTGATAATGAAAGTGTGTTTTTTTGTGTTTACTCGGATTTAAATCTATCGAGAATTATGAGTATTGCTTTTATTAGATAACTTTGGTTAAACCATTTTGAGAATAATTTATTCATAAGCAAGTTTATTGATCTTTAAAAAGCATACTTGTGATGTAAATGGTAATTTAGTATTAAAAGAATGATTGAAATTTCAAGAGTATTGCACTTGAAACTTTTTGGATTAAACATAATGTTTGACTACAAAATATTTGTGATGTAGAGGTTAGTCTAGAGGCATCTACGTAAGGATGATCATTAATGGGGGTAATAATAATAATAATAATAATAATAATATAGTACAATATAACATTAATATAAAATACTTTATTATATATTTAGAAAGAATTACTAATAAAAATTAATGAATAATAAGGAAAAATGTATTAGATAAATATATTTAAATATCTTAATTGTGTTGGTACGATATAAATTTTAAGTTAGCATGACACGAATAATATTCCTCTAGAGGTGATGTGCAAGACTAAGAAAGAGATGTTGCCTTTCCTTTCTAATTAGGTATAAATATCATGAAGCATGCATACATCTTTCCGTAAGTACAATTAATATATCAACTATATATTCGATCCCCATGAAGGATCTAAGGTATAACTAAAGTTGTAAACATGCATGAGAGACCCAATGTCCTGCCATGTTGGTTTGTATGTGTCGTTCTTCTAATTAATTATCTGGTCATGCATGTATGCTACTATATACGTACATACATCAACCATATATGTGATCGTTTATAAATGTCAAGCAGAGACTCGTACACGGATGCTTGTACTCCATGTTATTGACGTACTCTCAATGGTTCTTTTACTTTATTCTTAAGTTATTGAACTATTTTAATGGCTAAGATAAGGTTGGTTATGTTGTAATTTCATTTGAGTTTATATGCAGGAAATGTTAGAATTATTAATAAGTTAGGTAAATAAATGTCAGGAATTTAACTTAACATGCAAGGTATGTCATTAATACGGCCACATACATATTTGCAATTGTCGATTTTCAAATATAATCTCAACCGTACAATAAATAAATGATGAAAAGCGAGAGAAAGGAAAGAAAGAGGACGAGGGAGGAGGATTGAGCGGTACACGCGTCTGCCCTGTCGTCGGGAAGAATGGCAACCTCCACCGCCCCGGCCGTCCCGCCGACCATCCCGGTCTCCACCGCCCAGCCCGGCGCCTCACAGACGCAGGGGACGACTGCGCCGATCAACACCCCGGCTTTACGCGTCTTCCTCTCCCGCTTCTCTGAGTCCGTCCGCGGCTCCCTCGCCAACCAACGCCCCTGGCACGAGCTCGTCGACCGTTCCGCCTTCTCCCGGCCGGACTCCCTGTCGGAGGCGACGTCCCGCATCCGAAAGAACCTTTCGTACTTCCGCATCAACTACATCGCTCTCTTCGCCGTAATCATCGCCGTGACGCTGGTCACTAATCCCTTCTCTCTCCTCGTCATCCTCGTTCTTCTCGCCGCGTGGTCCTTCCTGTACCTCTTCCGACCCGCCGATCCGCCTCTGCTGCTCTTTGGCCGCCAATTCTCCGATCGGGAGACGCTTGTCGGGCTCGTGTTGCTGACCATGATCGGCGTGTTCTTGACCTCGGTCGGTTCGTTGCTTATGTCGGCTGTGACGGTAGCCACTGTTATCGTCGGTCTGCACGGGGCTTTCCGCGTGCCGGAGGATCTGTTCCTTGACGATCAGGAGCCTGGCGGGGCGACGACTGGATTCTTGTCGTTTCTTGGGGGATCGACGTCGGCGGCGACCTCGGGTCCCGCTGTTGCCGCTCGCGTTTGATGATCTGGAATTTGGGTTTCTCACCGACACCGTCCAAAAAAGGTTTGCTAGGGTTTGCTTTTCTGTTCATGATCTATAATTTATTGATCTTTTTCGTTAGTAATATACGGGGAAGGGAATGAAATGATATCTTTTTCTGACCATCGATTTGTACGAATCTGTTTCTATTTGCTGCTTTCTTTAGACAGGATTTGTTGTGCGACTAGTTCAGATCTGCAATTCTGCTTAATGATCAGATCTGCAATTCCGCTTAATGATCAGATCTGCATCTTTTTGCTCATTTCGATTGGAATATGAACTGCTCATCATAACTGTTACGCATTACATCCAGACCTCATGTCTAAATAATGAATCGATGAAATTTTCTGAGATGTCTTTCAAAATTTTGTTCAACCACAAGCCTGCAAAGTTGTTTTATATATTCAAGCATACCGCTAATTGATATTGGGGTAACGTGTCTTTTATTAAATGTCAAGCATTTCACTTTTAAGACTTGGATTGTCATTGATTCATTGTCCAAGCTGTTAGCAAATCTTAACAATATAGCTTTAGATATTGCGTACTTCAACAAAAGTATATCTATGGATGAAGCATGTTAAGATGCAATAAAAGTGAGAACAATCAAATCTGACGTCTCAATAAGCAGATGTGATATAGGAATAATGCTCCAAAGAGGAGGAACTTTAGCCTGAAGGAACCAGGTGAAAAAGGAGAAAGAAGATACGTTCAACCAAGAAAATTTACAGGTCCTCTCTTGTTGAAGGTGAAAATCCAAGGAAGAAGATATGTTGCTTGGAAATATTAGAATCAGTCAAAGCCCCACATGGAGGAATCTGGGTCTACGTTTAGACAGTTTTTACGCATGATGTTGATTAAGGTTTTTTTGTTTGTTTTATACTTTGACTGCTTGTTTGATACTTCAGTTCAGAAATGTTTGGCATGTGTTTACATCCATGATGTCTTTTTTCTTTCCTGCCGCATCTGTGAGCTTTCCCCTTTTTATGTTCCAAATCTTGTGCCATAGATTGATGTTGTCATTGTACATCGTAATATGGTATTAAAATTAGTTTACGTACATAAAATTAGTAAACATTCGTAAGCTAGTATAAAAATAAATTATAAGTGAGTGAGAATATTGAAATAATTTCATATTGATTAAAATAAGGATTGGAATGAGTTAAATATATAATAAAATGTTGTTACTTATTATCAATTAATTTTAAAATAAATTTTTTAACGCTTGCGGCTGTGATTGTTATTATTTATTGTGTAAATATCATGGATCCTCTCCCTTATTTCAAACACCACATGCGATCCTTGTAGCAACGTCTCGGGAGTCGTGTGTTTGTTTGAAATTGTACTAATCTTAGGAACATATAGATTTTCTGGTTTTTTTTAATAATTACTATATTTTGATAATTTTACTATTTAAAATTAAAGATCATAAATTTTAATGAGAAATCTTTTAATCACTGCAATATCACTTTCATTATGATTTTCTGGTATATTCTTGGGAAAATTGTGGAACTTTCTTTGGGCAGGTGTACGTAGCCTCACCCCCTACCATCGTGTTGCATAGAGAAAATGAACAAGAGAGAATTCATTTAACCCTTTAGTTTTAAACATTGTAAATAGTTAGAGTATTAAATCTTGTTACCAAATAAAGTTAAATTCTATGATAAATGGTAAACTCATGTAATAATGATAATATACAAAAATTTATATAAAATTAAAACTTATGTATACATAGAAGACCATTACCAATCGACCTATCAGAGTACCTCATTCGTACATGCGCAGATTCTGCTAATTCCTTTTCCATGTTAAACAAACCCAATTTTGCTTAAAATTATCACAGAATGCTACCGAACCGTGTAATTAATTCGTTCCCCGAGTACATAGAGACCGTTGGGAGCAATTGCTTTTGGGTGTCAAATGATCGTATAACCACCCGCCACTTTAATTATGGGACATCTTTATTCTCCTTTTTCAAGTAAAAGGGAATGTAGAATTATATTCAGAAGCACACTACCGCCACCCTTCAATAACACTAGTAATTCAACAAGTTACCGTAGTGTAGCCTTAATTATAAGTCATTTCTTGCAAGATCACACATTCTTTGAACAAACGCAACCCTTCTCTTAATGTGATGAAAAGCTCGTTAAGAAACCATTGTTTTTATATTTCGGTATTTGGGCCAACATTCAACTCTAACCGAATGAGACGCTTTTAGCCGTACTTTGTACATTAACGAACTTACTCCATTACCTATAATCAAGGAACGTGTACAATCTGATGAAAATTAGTACCAAGGTCCAAGGAATGGAATAATTCAGAGGGAAGAACTTTACAGATCACTGTTTTGCATGACCACATGTTTCTTCCACCACCTTTTCCCAAACGCTTGCAATCTTTTCTGCGTATCCCACCTAAATGATGGCAACGAGTAAGCAGTCGAAATTTATCAATTATAGAGTAAAACCAGAATTTTCTAAAAAAATGGGGAAACTAGAATTTTATTAACAGCAAAATAGCAAGAAATTTTCAGTTGTATCTTTTCGCTTTTCATTGGGAACCATTTAGTTATAAGACAAATGTAATTCTATTCTACAAGTCTGTGCAAGCAAAGGCTAATGGAAGACATTTTTCTTGTTTTGCTCTTGACATGAAGTATAATTCCCAGAATAAAGAAAAGGAGAACCTATGGTACCCACGGTATATGGAGAATTTTGTGAAAACATTTAAATCTTGATCATCAATTCAAACACATGTAAACAACGTAAACACCTGTACTTGTCAATTTGTAGTTATTTTTTTGAGAAGCAATGTCAAGGAAAAGCCTGAAAATCCCAAAAACGTTTACACGGGGAATTTTAATCTCCAGGAATGAGCTAGGCAATTTATTGAACAGGTAAGCATATTTAATTGCACAGACCTGATTAACCACAAATCCTTTCAACATGGCCAAGAAATCATCATGCATTTCTTTGTCTAACCTTTCATGTTCATTCCTATTGTTTTCCTGCATCATAGGGACAATCACCACAATTCTTAAAATACTTTATAGAAGCTAGAAGTTTGAAGGGTACCAAGATGTAACATTGCCAATCAGTTTACTTAGAGGTGCTGCCAATATTAAAAATTTGAAAAGAAAGGAGCAATAAATATTGCTTTACAGTAAAAATACTAATAAATCTGGAACATGAGTTTTTACTTCATGATTAGGCAGAAACAGAAATTTTCATGCATTGCTACTTTCAGGCATATTGGGAATCTGGATATAAACTTTAAGTATATTTCTTACAAATCTTTCAACTATATTTGTTTTTCCTTTATTTTTATTTTTATATTTTTCTGTGTCAGTATATATGCACATACAGAAATATTAATATTTTTTGCTTTAAATGGTTTTTCTTGAACTCCATAGGTTTATCCTTTTATAGTCAGTCTCAAATCCAGAAAAAGGAAGGCTAGTGTTAGGTAGACAATTGTAAAAACGTCAATCTCTTGTAAACATGAATCCTAAAGATAATTAATTAAGACATAAGCCTTTTAGTAACACATTATGTCGAGCCTTGGGTGCAATGAAAAGAAAATATGAGGGAGGCATTACACATCATGAGTGTAACGTTCTTAAAGTAGAGATTTTGCATCAACACCTAAATGCGGATGAAAATAAACAATGGTTCTCATACCTTGATAGAGATGGATGTGAGTAAAAAAGTTTGTCTAGAACATCAAAATTAGACTAGTAACTTACAATATAGGAACCTTTATGGAACTAATAGATATAATGATAAAAAGAAAATTTAATAAATTATGCTTGCAATAAATTAGATGGCTAGAAGGAAAATCTAAGTTAATTGAGGATAGCGATTTTAAATTGTGGCATACAAGAAAAGATAAAGGTATGAATGAAATTGAAATAATAGTTGAAAGTTTAAGAGATGAAGTCGTTGAGGTAATAAAGATAGAAGATGAAATTATAATGATTAAGCTTATGATAGAAAATAAGATAGTTAATATAATTAGTGCATATACTCTAAAAACAGATTAAAGAAAAAGATATTAAACATAAATTTTGGAAAGATTTGGATAATTTAGTTCATGATTTACTTACTAGTAAAACACTTTTTATTAGAGGGATCTAAATGAACATGTAGGAAAAAAAAATATAGGATAAGAAAGAAATCATGAGATTTGACTTTGGCAATAGAAAAGATGAGGAAAATTCAATTTTAGACTTTGACATAACTTGGGACCTTTTGATAGCTAACACTTACTTTAGGAAAAAAGAGGGGCATTTAATTACATTTGGAAATGGTTTAAATGTTAGTCAAATAGATTTTTCACTTAATAAAAAAATAGCTTAAAAATGTGTAAAATTCGTAAGGTTATTTTGGAGAAAATTAAACAAAATAAGTTGAGATATTAGATGTTAATATTAAGATTAAAAATACAAAGATTAACGTACATAAGAATCCAAGAATTGGGTGAGTGATGGAATTTAAAAAGTGAAAAGAAAATGATATTTAGAGATACTTGTTAAAAGAAGGAATATGGAAACCATACTGAGAGATAAATAAATTTTAGAATGAAATGACTACTTACACTAAAAAGGCTAGGGAAGTTTTAAAAGAATCTTGGGGGATAACTTCATTAGGTAAAGAAAGTTGGTAATAGAATGAAGATATACAAAAGATGATATAACAAAAACACTATAAAACTTATCATAAAGGTAAAAATGAGTAAAATTTAGAGAAGCATAAGCTAGCAAAAAGGAATGCTCAAAATTTTTTTGTTAAGTTAAAAATCAGGTTTATGAAGAATTATATGTTAATTTAAACAAAAAATAAGGAAAAATAGAATATATAAATTGGCTAAAGCTATAGGAAAAAAATTAGAGATTTAAGTTTATCAAAGATGAGAATTGTCAGAAAGAAGAGAATAGATGCAATATTTAATATATTACGAACAAAACAAAGGACCTCTATTTATAGAGGTAATACAAAGACACTCAAAACAGAAAGTAATGTAGGATAAATCCACATATACATAAACCCTAATATATACTCCCCCTTCAAGTTAGAACATTCAACTTGTATTAGACACAATAACATAACTAACTTAAGGTGTGTTTGTGTCATTGAAATTGGGTGAAATTGAATTAGGAGGAATTCAATTCCACCCAATTTAAGCATTTATGCCAAAGAGGGGGTTGAGAATTTAATTCTCAACCCCTACGAGTATAAAAGGAGAGTTGAGAATTGAATTCTCGCCTCCCCTTTTGAATTGAAGGAAAATTGATCATATTTTTTGTCTTACACAGCTTTAGTAATTCCCACTCAATCATGTACTATTATCTCCACTAGGTAGATCTTTCGTAATTATATGTTGTCAGATCTCCATCGATCTCATGTTCATCTTCGTCAAATACACATCTTCGCCAAAGTCACTTGCTTATCTCCATCAAGTACTTAACTAAGTAGGTGAACGACTCCCTTTTTTGTTCATGCAAATCGAAACAAATGACCAAGTGAATGATCTCCACCATCGACATGAGAACCCCTTCGTAGAAGTCCCCCACTTCGTCAAATCACTGTAAGCCCCATTGTTGATATCATAGTAGATGGGATAAAAAAAAGAGAAAAGGAAAAAAATAATAATAATAAAAGGAAAACAGGGTAAAAAGAAAAAAAAGAAAGAGGAAAAAGAATATATATATATATATAAATAAATAATAAAAAATACATGGATAAAATTAATATTGAAAGATCATGTGATGGACATAATATGTGGAAAGTGTATAACAATTATAAGTTATTTTTTAACTTATTAATAAAAAATATATATTTTTAATTATTTATAATTGAAAATTATAAAAATATTTAAATGTGTATTAAATATTTATAAATATTTATTTTATATTGAATACTAAGAATTGAAAATAAGTTATTTTTAATTCTATTCTATTCAATTTCTATGTACACAAATACTCATATTTTCAATGTTATTTAATTTTGATAAATGCACAAATACTCTTGCACTAAATTCATTTCTACTAAATTTAATTCCTATCAAAAAATAAATTTTTATCAATTCATTTTCGTTCAATTCTAAGTACACAAACACTCCCTTAATAACATATTCAATACCTACCTAGTTGCTCAAGAAGTTTAGACGTCTCTATCACAAAAAGTAGTTCAAGTACCACAGAAAGGAATGCTCAAGGAATCAAAGCAGGGTCTACTTCTGTTTTATATTCATTTTGTTGGTCCAATTGGAGTGCAAGGAATTGAATCATTTTTGATGCAGACCACTGCTATTTTGGAGAGATTGTCAACCAAGCCAGGAGTTCGTGGGATTCATGATTCCGATTTTCACTGGCAGTAGCCTTAGTGCCCTACCATTGCTGTATCTCTTGCTGTTTTTTCTTTTTCGATTTACCCTTTTGGTAAATCTTTTCCTTTACTTGAATGTATCCTATTAATTATTTAATGAAATTCATCCTTACTTTCTTCAAAAAATAACTCAACCTAAAAAATCAGAATAAATTCATATAACTTTTAAAATAATTAAAACGAATTTTTAAGTGCTTGTCACTAATTCCGTTAGTGAATCACTGAATCTTTTACAATATTTAAAAAACCAAAAATAATTTCAGGGGATAATAGAATTACCTTGATCTTTTCATATTCCCGAACTGCAACATCTTTAGCATTTTCTGTAATTCTAATTGTTTCTTTCAACTCCTCTACCTTCCGTATCCTTGACCTATCACCCCCAAATATTTTGGAGGATGCTGCTTCAAGTTTTTCAGCCTTTGCTTGCAAGGTACTCAAGTCTGATAGAAGTGTTTGAACAGTCAACAGAGCACCAGAACGATCTGAGAATGCACTGTGAACGGCTATCATAATCCCTAAATATTCATGGAGTGTATCCTACAAAAAAATATGAAAAATAACATAGGCATCAACTAACACAATAACCTACATGCTAGTGACTGACTAACCAAAATCAAAATTGCTGCATTCACAAAATCTCAAAAATTACCAAATATTTTACTGTCTGTGCATTTGACTCACGATAAAATCTACTTGCTTTGACTGCAGCTGTTGCTACCCGCCGGATATCTGCAGCTCTTATTTGCTGGGTATCATATACAGCTTCATCTGTTTCAAATTTTGTCAATTTGACAAACGCTAATCCCAATTCACCCATTGTTTCTCCGATATCTTGCTGGGCTTTGACAAAACCTTCAGCCTGCATAGAAAAGGATGAATTATTTTCTATGAGATGTGACATTGAGGATATAGCAATGGCAATGCGAAGTACCATAAATACAAACAGCAAAAGCAAAATCAGGATAGCATATGAACAATGTTTGTGCCTTAATGTAAGGACTATATCAAGCACAATGAAACTGTTTTTAGTGACAATGCAGAGAACAGGGTAACGTCCATTTTCAAAATATCTGACAATGCATGTGAATCAATCGAAATCATAAGAAATTAAGTTTCAAGCAAGATGGACACAGACAAGGGAAAAATCTTAAGTGTGAATCAATCCAAAACATTAGTCAATGCTTCTATAAACTGGAAAAAACTTGATAGGGTGTTATATTGAAATTATCAGTACTTCAAATTTTAGTCATCTTGATCAGTACTCAAGTAATTGTAAATTGAGTAATTTAAGAAAGATTGATCAAGAATGGTCCAAAACAGGTTGCAGCATTCAAACATATGTAGATTGTGTGGCTCACAATTGCATGTGCGATATGATGATGTAGATGGTTGGATGGTGAACACAAATAACAGAGTTTTCTGCGGAGTATCACAGAACAAGAACAGTTCAAGGACAAACTTTTTTGAGTGGTGGATTCAATTAGGAATTAGAGAGCAGATGGTATGCCTGAGGATGATGCAGTTTTGGCCTGAATGCAATTCATTGTGGAATCATGATTAACACAACTGTAGTGTAGCTTGCTTTGGGAATGAAATTTTTCTGTCTCTTTTGGATTTCCTGTATTGAAATTCTTCCTTTTCTGCTTTTTACATTTCAAGTTGCATTGGTTTTCTCTTGGTTTCCTTAGAATGCCTACAGATTGTGTAACCTCCTGATTTTTCTAGTGTACCATATATTATATGTTGCTTGCTGTTCAACATGGATTGTTGGAATTGATTTTAGTTTCCAAAAACCATGTTGTTGTAAAATAAACAGAAAAATTTTGCTTAAACATTTATCATCCTAATCTATTTCACTTTTTGGAAAAGCCATCTGGTAAAAAGGTCATTTTCCCATTTGAATGGCCTTTTTCTCTCAGTTATTCTGAGAAAAAATCCATTTTTACCTTTCTTGGCAGCTTAGAAACTTAAATGTTCTATTTTTTTTTATATTTCATCTTACGAGTTGTTTTCATTGAAAACATTTCACTATTTTAATTTTTATTTTATTTTAATATATTTATTTATGTTTTCAATTTAAATATTTGTTTTTGATTAACAGTTACACGTAATAAAATCTTTTTATGACTTGTATTACGTGTAACCGAATTATAATTTATTTTATTCGATTATTTTGATGATGATGATGCTTGTAAATTTGCAAATATGTTTATATTTATTCAATTTAATTTATACTGTTAGAGTTAAGTATTGTATTGAAAGTAGATTTAGTCTCACATTGGTTAGTATTCTTTATCATATTTATGTAGTCTCTATATAAAGAGACTTTATCTTTGTTAATGACACGCATCTAATCTTCCACCAATCTTTTCTCTTTTCTTATTTCTCAACATGATATTAGAGCCTAGGTTTTAAGAGCTTCATTTAGGAAAAATCCCTAGGTGGGAAGAGGGAATGTAACCATCTTGTAACCTCTATATAAAGAGGTCTTATCTTTGTTAGTGAATCCAATCTATCTTCCACCATACTCTTTGTTAGTGAATCCAATCTATCTTTCACCATACTTCTCTATTCTTATTTCTCAACATATACTTTTTTTCCAATGATTCCTGTCTAAATACTCATTAAAAAATAATAATTTCCATCTTCTACTCAAAATTTAATCCATATAATCTCCATTTTCTAATTTTTACAACATAGAGCATCAGAGTATCAAACAACTATGTTTATCTTAAATAGATTGTGAATATTGCTATTCCATAAATTTGTAAATTAATATTCCAACGAAGGGGAAGTCCCCTACTTACATTTACTGCCCAAAGAAACTCTAACAAAATGAAATACAATGGAATCTCTATTTGAGTGATGCAGAAATGAATGTTGGAGATCAAGATGGTCATCTTGTATAATTGTGAATGTGAATATTAAACACGTTTTACAAAATTTTATTTGCAGAAATTTTGTCAATGTACCATGAATGAACTTTTTTATGTCACCATTATACTAAGTGGCACACCAATATGGGATCACATATGACTAAAAAAGTTATATAGATATCTGCATGAACACACCTGTCTGAAATTAGAAATTTAACTACTTACAACAAAATCTAAATATTTGCATTTTAAATTGAGTCAATGAAATAAAGCAATGGCAACATTTTGCAGTTTTCCATTAAGAATAGTCAAATTTCTTTATCAAACAGTCATGTTTTATGACTTTTCCTTAAAGTTTCTGCTAATCCTTAACCAATGCTTGATGAAATTCAAACAATCAAACAAGTGTAAGATTATGAGACCTTATCACCGGATTAAGGTTTACATAATTGATGTTACAATTTCTTTGAACTTCGTAGATATCTTCTCAGTTCGGGTTTCATCTCTTTACTGATAGAAATGATGACAAGATGATAGCTGAATATGAAGTAGACATATACGAACATTTTCCCGAGTCATCATGCTTTTCCAGAGTATATATTTATTAATTCAATTTTGATTAATATTCAGCAAACACGTCTACTGTCTTGCGATCCATCGATAATATCACGCATGACGCCTTCCGTGTGAGAAATTTATCGTACTGGTTCTTCTTTTAAGTTAAATTTATTGGATATCATCCTTCCTAAAGCCTACAGCACATTATTATCCAATTCTCGTCTCTCTCTTTATTGCCGAACGCATTTAGCAGCTTCAATATCATTTGAATTGTTTCCAGAAAGAACTAAGCAAGAAAATGATCAGAATAGGTATATTGAAAACGGAAAGTTAATGATACAAGGAAATAACGGCAACTGTGCCATTAATCTCATTGCAGGCATACCTGTTGTGAAGTGCTGCTAAGTTGCTGCTCTAAATCCTTCATCTTCTCCTTCCTCTCCAAAAAGTCCCTGTCCTCTTCCACCACCAATGGCTTCGTCCCGCTCCAGTCGTTCGTTACCGACTGCTTCAGCTCCTTAAATATCCTAATCAAGTCCCTTCCACCTTTTGCTGGCTGAGCTACCTCCCGTGCAACATACCCGGCCTCAGCTTCCCCGAAAAGTTGCTTTGGCAGTCTCACGGCGCCGTCGAGGATTCTCGAGGCAACATCCGTCGTAATTGGCAGTGGAAGCTTCCCATGGACCTGCAAAAATACTCTAAGCTCCTCACTCTTTCCAATGGCAGGATGTGCCGCAAGTCTCCGTAGGTACTTTTCAAGCGCCGACCTCCTCTGCTCGACGAACTCCTGCTTATCCATGACCTGGCTCTCCACGACGCTCTTGTCTGGTCGGATTGGCACGAGGAACCCTCTGTACGTCTCCACGAGGCGATCGGCGAGCGTGACGAAGTCCCTGAACCGCCTCCGGACGCTGCACTCCGATTCCAAGGTCCTGGTTGTGATCAGATACGTGACGTAGGTACTGGTCACAAGGGAGCCCGACGGCTCTTTTTGCTCCTGCTGCGGGTTGGACACCGTGATCTTCCCGAAGATCGATCCCGGGGGGATCCCGTTCCCGTCTGGACCAGGGGCAAAGGATGACGATGCGTAGCTAGACCCGCCGTTGTCGGGGTCGAACGGAGTGAAGATTGTGTCGGCATACGAAGGGGGTTCTAGGAAGGCGGCGGAGGAGGAGGACGCTGAGGGGGAATTAGGGATTTTAGACGGATCTCCAATAGCCGAGATGGGGTGAAAGGAGGAGGGGACGGAGGTTTCCATGACGCTATGGAATTGATCGTCGGTGAGGACTAGGCTCTCCATCTCCTCCCTCGGCGGCGCCGGTGGCGATCCGAGGGGATGCTGTTCTGTGGCTGACTCCGCCCCCATCATCGTCAGTTTGTTGCTTCTCTTCTCTTCTCTCCGTAGAAACCAGAATTGATGGGTTGTGTGGATCTGAGGAAGCAGGCAAAGTGACGGACTCGCAGGGCGGAGGGAACTGGAGAATCGTGACACCGCCGCTGAGATTGAAGCCCTTTTTTTTGTTCATGCACGATCGAAATTCGAGAAATTTTAAAAAAAATCTAGAAATTAAAAAAATTAGTCGAAAAAATCGCCAAAAAATAACAGAAAATTATTTGGAAAAAAACAAAAAAATTTAATGAAAATAAACTGCAGTTTACTAGACTTTTTTTGAAACTTTCAGGAGTTTCCCCATCATTTGTCGTAAATTTCTTCGAGTTTTTTCCAGTAATTTCTAAACATTTTCCAGAAGTTCTCCAATTTCCATACCTTTCCTGACATTTTCCGGAATTTCTCTAGAATGCTAAGATTTTTTGGGTCATTTTGACCTTTTTCTAATAACACAGATTTCTCTAAAAAAAGTTGACACAGTCAATTATTAAAACCATTAAAAAATACGGTTGACTGTAATTTTTTCACAGTCGAAATTGTTTGCAATGAACGGTGATTTTTCACGGTAAGACCGAATAAAAATCACAAATCATGAAAATCTAATACAGTCAAACCAAAATAGTTTTCGATGAAACGTATTTTTGCACGGTCTGAATATATAAATAAAAAATAAAATTATTAAAAAAATAATAATTAAGACCTAAAACATCAAGTACGTACAATAAATCTTGCCTCTTTTTGCCGTATGTGGTTTTTTACGTAGCTTCTTGATTACTTCGTACCTAACTTATCCAATTTTTGTATAAACCTTTTGAACTTTCATTAATCTACTGTTTGGTTTGACTTTCGGAAAAAATCTCAATCGTTCTTTTAAATTTAACCAGACGGTACTTCTAACCCCACGACAAAGGGTGCCTCCGGTTCCATTTTAAGCCGACACGGTGTGACGGTGAAGACGTACTCGCAGCTTTTCTCCTGCAGGAAGCAAAACCCACTTCCAAGAGCTTAGCTTATATAATTGGTAAAACACTCGTTTACATCCGTAGCAATACAATATTTTTTTATTATTGAAATTTTAAAAATTAAAAATATTTCTAATTTTTTTAAAATAAATATAGATTTTTCTAAATTTTTATAAGGATCCTGTAAAATGTTTTATTTCCATACTTTTAATATTTTAATATAAAAAAATTTAAAATTTTCTTTTTCATTAAATTTTAGGAGACACAAACTCCACCTAAAGTATAGGCTGAAAACTGTAACTTGATCATGATCTAGCCTGATAGTGTCATTACATCCTCTCTGACTAGTTTCGTTTAGTATCGAGGAGTTTTAATTTCAATAACTATAAAGAACTAAAATTAATATTAGTTTCACAAATGATAGTGTTGAAACTGAAGCTCGTCGGAACAAAGCTTCAGTCTCGCCAACTAAAATTGCGCTCGTCGCAGATGGATCAGTATGTTGTCCTCATTTCAAGGCAAGAAACCAAGAAGTTTTTCACTGCGCGCCTTTGGCACGCGCTGGCTACCGCTGCTGCCGGCGTGCTGCTTTTTTCCTTCGGACCTAAGTCAGAAGACACTTCACGCAGAAATCCGGGCCCAGCTTCTAATCCGTTAGGAATGGATCAAGACACACCGTCAACGAATGAAATTAAATTGGATCGATCCGGCATTAACGGCCTTAATCATGGGCACATGCACCCTATTACAAGGTGAAGTTGACCTAATTATATAATCACATGTAGTAACCAACATTTTCTTTTTGTTTTGGGCAGATGTATTTCACTGATTCGATATTTTAAATTCAAACATATGATCTCGCAGATGACAATTAAGAGCCAGGACTTTGATGCCATCACAAGAATGGACTAATTTGTATCACAAGAATCAACATTCCCATGCGAATTATATATTTCACTTCTATCTGGAATTCCAATTAACTGTAGACGTGCAACGTACAACCAATTAAAGTCATTATAATATATTCTTGGAATATATATGGGGGTTAATTTTAATTTACATGTATATACTTCTGCACCTCGATCGATCCATATATAAGTCGATCGGTAACTTAATTACATCTGATACATGCAGGTCATCTCTGCCTATGATGCCAATTGATTCGAATTATACAACAAATATACGAAAATTCAGAAAAATTAAAGTCGGTCGATGTTAAAATAAGCCTATACTGATAAATAAAAATAGAAATTGAAGTAGACATAGCTAGTATGTAACAAAATTATTTTAGTAATTATGATATAAATTTTGTATTGGACGCGCGTCGAAGAAACGTGTTAGACAAGCATTAGTTGGCATGTAAATTAACTTCGGACATAAGTCAGGAAAGCGAGGCAGGTCGGTGGAACAACCGCTAGGGTACGTTTTCTGTTTGTTTCCGCGACGTTAGATAATTATATTTACGTAGATGGAGTATTAATTAATTAGCAAATTAATTATCGAAATTGCTGTAGTGTTTGAATGTTCATGGAAAAAGATAATGAGGATGTTGGAACATGTTGGCGAAGTACGTACGTAGTACTGCAATCATCATGTAGAAAACTCAATAGTCGTGAATCAAAACCTAATCTGCCAAACCTGCAACCACCCCCGCATTTCTTAATTCACCCCCCTGTCCTCTATAAAAGGGCAAGGCTGATGGCTCGATCGATCTCGTTGGGTCTGGAGAAAGAGCGCGCACAAATGGAATCCGAAAGACCCACAGCTTCTGCTCCTCCTTCTGAATTGCTTCTTCTGCTCCTCCTATGCCTTTCTGCACTTGTCTCCCGTGCGATGGAAACCCACTACCACGATTTCGTTGTACGTATGTCTCCCTGCATGCTTTAATTTGTCGTAGCTAGACTCCATTTAGAACATGTATGTATGTATGTATATTTTTAATTCTAATCCTAGCTCCTTTGGTGTGGTTTGATCTGATGGATGGATAATGCGCAATCGCAGGTCCAGGAGACGCCGGTGAAGAGGCTGTGCTACGCTCGCAACATCGTCACGGTGAACGGCATGTACCCCGGGCCAACCCTCAAGGTTAGAGATGGTGACTCCCTGGTTATCAACGTCGTCAACCGAGCTCAGTACAACCTCACTGTCCACTGGTAAACCAAACATAAACATATCTGTATGATCTATTTCTATATCATCTTGCCGGACACGCGCGTGTTCGATCGGTCTCCCAGGCATGGGGTGAGGCAACTGAGGACGGCGTGGGCGGACGGGCCGGAGTTCGTAACGCAGTGCCCGATCAGGCCGGGTGGGAGCTACACTTACAGGTTCACCATCACGGGGCAAGAAGGGACGCTCTGGTGGCATGCCCACAGCTCCTGGCTGAGGGCAACTGTGTATGGTGCCATAGCCATATACCCCAAGCAGGGTTCTACCTTCCAATTCCCGAAGCCACACAGGGACTTCCCTGTCTTGCTAGGTATGTGGTACGTACGAGCCCATGAACTCCGATCCATGGAATATAATCTTGCAGGCTTCCATCGCTTGTCTTAACTTGTACGTTTTCCTTTTGCCAATTGCCATGCATGCCCCGGCCCTTCTTTCCCTCTTCTGCTCTTCTCCACACTAGAATATACATATATGAACAAGAGAGATTAATTAGCTCATACTCCCATCTCATCGGAAGAATTTATTTTAAAACAAAAGAAAAAAACTGCACCGTTCCTGTTATTGGCGTAAATTAATTGATTGGCGCGCACTGTGAATTTTCGATGAAATTAGTAAATATGTAGTTATCTGAAACAAAAAAATGTTGCAGCTTAATTTGTTGAGATGAAATGGATGACAGGGGAATGGTGGAACGCCAACCCGATCGACGTCGTGAACCAAGCGGTAATGACCGGAGCGGCTCCGAACGTGTCCGACGCCTACACCATCAACGGCCAGCCGGGTGATTTGTACGGCTGCTCCGGGAAAGGTGACGTCCCAATGATCGATGGATGGGTTGAAATCGATGGACATGTAAATAATACGTTTTTGGGTGTCTCATCGATCAGATACGGCGATATTCCCGGTGGGCTCCGGCGAGAGTGTCCTCCTCCGCGTGATCAATGCAGCCCTCAACCAGGAGCTCTTCTTCTCCGTTGGCGGCCACGCGATGACCGTGGTCGGGGCCGACGCGTCCTACGCGAAGCCCTTCACCACCTCCTTTCTTATGTTGGGCCCCGGTCAGACCACCGACGTGCTTATCACCACCAATCAGCGCCCAGGCCGTTATTACATGGCCGCCCGGCCTTACTCCAGTGCTCCCACCGTGCCTTTCGACAACACCACCACCACCGCCATCCTAGCGTACAAGAACTTGGGTTGCCCGTCGACGCCTGCGCCACCGCAAGGTGGACCACCGGTTTCTCCCAAGCTCCCGGCTTTCAACGACACCGCCGCCACCAGGGCCTTCGCCGCCGCCATCAAGAGTCCCTCCGCTGTTAAGATCCCGACGCCTGTGGACGCGAACCTTCTGTTCACCGTGGGGCTTGGGCTCTTCAACTGCCCCGACGTGGAGCAGAACTGCGGCGGGCCGAACAACACTCGCTTTGCCGCAAGCATGAACAACGTGTCCTTCATCGAACCGACCAGCTTCTCCATATTGCAGGCGAATCAGGAAGGTTAACTAATTATTAATTAATTAATCAGACCACAACAGCACGTCCGGTCGATCGATTGAATTAACTTAAAATTAAATAAGCTCGATCATTTGATGGCAGGCATCGCTGGCGTCTTCACATCAAACTTCCCACCTAACCCACCTCTACGATTCGACTACACGGCGACAAACGTTCCCCGGAAACTGTGGCAGCCCATCGCCGGAACGGAGGTGCTGAGGCTGAAGTACGGGTCGAACGTCCAACTAGTGATGCAGGACACGAGCATCGTCAGCGCCGAAAGCCATCCCATGCACATCCACGGGTACGACTTCTACATCCTCGCCACCGGAGCCGGCGACTTCGATGCAGCAACCGACCCCGCCAACTTCAACACGATCGATCCCCCAAGTCGGAACACGGTGGGCGTGCCCGCCGGCGGGTGGGCCGCGATCAGGTTCGTGGCCGACAATCCCGGTGCGTGGCTGATGCACTGCCATCTGGACGTCCACCTCACCTGGGGCCTGGCCATGGTGTTCCTCGTGGATAACGGCGTCGGGGAGTTGCAGTCCTTGGGACCTCCTCCTGCCGACCTTCCACCGTGCTGACTGCTTCCGGTGATCTGATGCGTTGCTTTTCGATTTTACTTATCGTAAAGTTAAATTTAACCGTGAGAGTTAAAATTGATAATAATAAAATAAGTAATATTAAAGATATATATAGTAAATTGTGTGATAAATTTATGTTTAAAAATTAATATAATAAAAACGATGTATGAGAATTTGTACATAATTAAAATTAAGGCAACATTTGTTAATTTTAACTTCAACTATCTTTATTATGTATAGTTAAAGTTACAGTTATTATTAATAAATAACTAAATTCATACAATAATAATAATTAAAATTTAACTTAAATTATTATTTATATAATTTCAAATACATCACATCAAATATTATTATTATATGTAATTAATATTACAATATTAATTTATCAATCAGCTACACAGTATTTATTGAAGCTTATAAAAACTTGACATTGATTCCTTCGACATTGTTTGTTTTAATTTCATCGTTATTTTTTTTTGTGCATGTGCGAAGAGAGCTTAGAGAGGGGGGCTCTTCTCTGTAATGCACATGATGTGCTGTACTTAATTTAACCATTAGTCTCCTATAAATTTTTTCACTTTAATTACTTGACGAATGACATGCTTGCTTGTGAGGGAAGTTATCACTAAAGGATGTGAACTTTTGGAACGAGTGAAAAATGACAAAAAAATTTAAAAAATTGATATATTATTTTTTACTATTTTATACGAATATTTTTTACTATTTTTAAAAATACAAATCTCTCTTAAACTTTACTTATTTCGACCTTTTTACTGTACATCTCAATTTTTTTTCCTATACATCAATGATTTACAATATTATTTATTAAATAAATTTAATATTTTATACTAAAAAATTATATCAAAATACTTATATCTTAAATCATATAATTTTAAAAAAATATAAACATCATTTTACCTAATGTTACATTTTAAACAAATACACACTCAAAGAGTAATGAACTTAGTCCATTCAATGAGAACGTCAAATATTAGATATCATAGGAAAGTTGACACGAGACTAGTGGTTTAGTCTCATATGAATTAGATTGAACTTTTATAGATAAGAGAGGATTCATCGATCTCTTCTTAATTAATTAGCCTAGGTTTTGTAAAAAATATTGGCTATTTTCCGAGGAGATAGAGAGAGAGAGAGAGGGTAGTATGGTAAAAAAAGTGGAAGTAAAAAAATAAAAAAAGATTTTACATTAGTTGACTTAATTTGTTTTAACAAATGGGTTTTTAAAAATATCAATTGTTAATGATGAATAAATTAATATAATCACAAATTATGTAAAAGATAAAGACTTATAGTTAACTCTAATGATAAATTTATGTACCGAAAGCATTAACCAATATTCCCGGCCTATACAAATGGAGTTCGTGGCCTAAATGGAAGGCTGAAATGGAAACGCAGCAAAGTAATGACAAAACTTAGGTAGATGTGAATGGCACAATTCAATAATCAAAGCTACAGGAGCATGCTTTAATTTTACTTAATTTTCCCAACAACCAGCAACCAATTCTACCGGCAGCACATTAGTTAATTCCCCAATCGGCATTAATGTAACATCAGCCAGCACCAGAAACAAAGATAGCTTAGGGTCTCACGTAATATTCACGTTTTTCAAAAAAATATATATATTGGATATAAGGTTTGATATAATATTTTTAGTTTAAAATGTTAAAAATTATTTTATAATATTGATGTATATAGTAAAAAATAAAGATATATAATAATAACATTTTAAACAAACAATACATTAATTTGGAGGTCATATTGATTGATAATATAATTTAACCAAAAAGATAGTATATTAATTGTTTATGTAAATGATATAACAAATTTTTTTTCTATAATTTTGATATACCAGCTGCAAACTTATGTTTGGTGTGCCTAATTTACTTGAGAATAACTAGTAGGCTAAAAATTAGAAAATTAGTACAAAATTCGTTTATGTAATTAACTCGAGAAAAAAACGATTTTCATTTACGTTGAAACGCCGCAAAGGAGAAGAGAATTAGTCGGTGGTCATAATATTTATACACGTAAAAATTCGAACTAAAAATGTTTAATGGAAATAAGTTGATTTGTTTGATAATGATTATCTATTTTAGTCGAAAATAAGTTGATGTTTCCAAAGAAACCCAGAAAATCGAACTTTTTCCTTTTTTTAAAATTTGTCGAACAAAAATTACTAAAAACGAAAATTTCAGAATATAAGAAAAAGTCAAAAAATAAAGATATTTATGGTAATTACGGAATTTATCCGAAGAATATCATTATCAAAGTCAAAATGATTATCACGAAGTTTCACGTATCGTTCACTTTCCTCTATTTTTAATTTTTACAAGTATTTGATAACTTTCACATTTTTCAATTTATTATTTTTTTTATCAAAATTATTTTTATCTCCATTTTCATCTCAAAATCGTTTACTTACAAATCACATTTTCTTATTTTTAAAGTAAAAGAATAAGATTAATAAACTATCCATCGAAAAAATACCGTGACATTTGTACCTCAAAATGCAAGTTTTATAGTTTGACGTGTGGAATAAAATATTATATAAATAATATATTCGGTACTAATTATAAAAAAATACTAACATATTTTTCCAAGCCTCAGGTGAACGCCCTCTCTATTTTTACCGGGAACCTTTACTATTTTTTTATATTCATAATTTTTAAGTTCAACAAAAATTTAAATTCCAATGAAAATTATAAATAATAATATTTCGATAAGATGTCAATAGACTACGTTAGATTCAAATTTTTTTATAGGTATGATACTATTTGTATTGAGTTGAATTATGTCTAACATTTTAGTTAATAGTTTAGGTAAAATCTATTTGAGGTTGTGTTGTATTAAGTGCAAGATTTAATTTGTAATTATTTTTTATTTTATTAAAAAATAATATAAAATTAATATAATTTATAAATACTAAAAGATAGTTAAAGGTAAGATAATTTATACTAAATGATGCATTGCTGCATTATCTATTAACAAGTTCAAATCATTAAGTTATATACCATATATATATATATATATATAACTTAATAAAAATATATTAAAATAAATATGAAGTTTTAAAAAATCATAAAATTATTTTCATACTATGACTCACATGTGGTATGAAAATAAAAAAAATCCAACAAGGCACAATTTATCAAATCATGTCATGCCAATTAATACATAATCTAACTATATTAGATTATATTAGTTCAATTAGACATAATCTAATTAACATGTTTACTAAAAAAAGGAAAAAAAAATTGACATGTTTACTAACCCAACCATTTCAGTTGATCAGAGTCAACCCAGCAAAGAAAGGGCTGTAATGGACCTTGGGCCTAGCCGTGAGGGTCCCTTCTAAACACTGTCCACATTTTTCTATTAACCACTTTATAATTTATCTATATTTCGTTCATATCTTTATTTATTTATTTTTATTTCGTTCGTACCTAGGATTATTATCCGAGAGTTTGTTTATTTAAAATTTATTTGACCCTTTTTTTATATATTTTTTAAATACATACAATAATATTTATCAAATAATTTTAATATTATATATAAAAAATCATATATATATATTTTTAAATATAAATTTTATTTTATCTAAATTTACCTTTAAAACAAATACTACGTAAAGTTAAAAAAAAAAACACCATCGGTGATAATTTACTTCGGAGCTTCTCGTGGGCGCTGACGTGGAACAGCGCCGGTATGACTCGGACGATCTCCTTGTTCTCATCGGTTCTCTTTTACATTTTAGATCCTGCCTAATTAGGATATTAGTAAAACGTGTCGATAGTTTTAGATGTTTGTCTTGGACAAAAACATGGTTCACATATAGTTTTAAGAAAAATTACTTATCCAGTTTCTCTCTAATAATAAAAATAACGAGGTTTGCCAACAACATTTACACCCAATCTGGTATAACAGAGAAACAGAAAACACAACGACCATGTGCAGCTGCTCTGCTGCTGCGCCAGCCAAAATCGTCCCATCGCGCCATCGTCCTTCTTCTTCCTCTTCTTCTTCGCCGCTTCCGATTGTCCCGAAAATGCAGGTCGCCATAGATCTGAAGTCCGTCTCTTCCCTCTACCCTCGCCACCACCGCGCTCGCCGTCGCTTCCCACCACGTACCCTCCCTCTTCGTTGCCTCTCCACCGATTCAACTCCCTCGGGACCCGAGACCTCCCGAGGAAGCAGGCGCCAGTTCATCCTCCTCCCTTCCCTTGGCGTAGGAGCCAGTGTCATCCTCTCCGCCGCAGCCAGGGCGGAGGACGACAAGGCCGCGTTGGAGGTGAAGGAGGGCAAGAAGGCGAAGGACGAAACGCAACAGGAGGTCGAGTCCAGGATCTACGACGCTACCTCGATCGGTGAGCCTTTGGCTGTGGGAAAGGACAAAAGCAAGGTGTGGGAAAAGATCCTAGAAGCTAGGATTGTGTATTTGGGGGAAGCCGAAACTGTGCCCGATCGCGACGACAGGGTTCTTGAACTCGAGATTGTGAGGAATTTGCGGAACAAGTGTTTCGAGCAGAAGCGGCCGATTTCGCTCGCTCTTGAGGTTTTCCCTTGTAATTTGCAGGAGCAGCTGAACTTGTTCATGTCTAAAAAGTAAGTCCTTTCCCCTCATATTTCTGGTTTTAAACATTTAGTAGTAGTTTCATAGCAGTATTTATCCTCTGGAAGAGATTTACATGATTCGTTATGTGATTATTACCTTGACGTCCATCTTGCTCATGTGTTAGATTGCTATGCTTTTTATACATGTTATTCTTGTACAAATCATATTGATGTTAAGTACCATTCGTTGTGTTCTCAAGTCTCAAGTTGAGAAGCAATATTGAAGTTGAAGAAAATTAATACCAACAAGAATTCTTCGGATATTGGCAAAGACTATTCAAAGGAGTTTCATACGTGCAGCTAGCTGCAGTGCTCTTCTCCATGGGTTGGCAGGGGAGCTGATGGGTCCATACATGCACGCAAAATTACTTAAGGTTACAAACATTGATGTGATGTGTAGCATAAAAATGTGAAAATACTATTTTAAGTAATATGTTAGCATAGAACAACAACCACAAAGGCTAAGAGAAAGAAATATCAAAAATATTCATCTCAAATTGAGTTAAACATGCAAAACATAAGAGCACGATACATTGGGACTTTTGTGAAACAGCCAAACATGAAAAACCATGTGGCGGATTAATAGTGAATAAATCCACTATCTTAAATATGTGATAGACATATAGTTCCTCCCAAGTTCTCCTTATCTTTGGATATATAAGATAGATGCAAAATTACTTCTAGAAAGTGAAAATCCCTTATCAACAATTCATCTCTTACAATTCTATAATCTTCCACCAAACAAGAATAAGAGTGGGAATGAAAATCAACATTGGTCACTTTTTCTGTTTTTTTTTTTCTTTCTTCTCTCTTCCTTTACTTTTGTTTGCTGTTGTTACATTGCTCTGCTGGGTATATGTTTTTTGAGTTTAGGGCATGATGATAATGAATGACAGCTATTATGGCTATCATTCCCATACATGAGTATAAAATGACTGACTTTATTCAATTTGAGAACATAGGTTGGATCCATGCATGAGCCATACAGTAAATTTGAATTATCATGTCATAAATTGATAACAGTAATCAGATAATAAAAGTAGAATCATTTTTAAGACCCTAATCTTAACCTTAAAAATTATAGTGATGATGTGCAAAATTACAATTACAAATCAAATATTTCATGGCAGAATTGATGGAGAAAGCTTAAAGTCTTTTACCTTTCATTGGCCACCTCAGCTCTGGCAGGAGTATGAACCTCTCTTGAATTACTGTCGTGATAATGGTGTGAGGCTTGTTGCTTGTGGTACGCCACTTGAGGTAACCATTATGAGTATCAAATTGTGTCCCATGGGATGACAATGATTATGCATGGGTTTTATTCTTTTTTCAGAATCATCTTTTGTTACCAAGTTTCAATTGTAATTATTTCAGTGGCATGAAGTTCCAAAAATTTTATTTTCTTCATGTTACCCTCTTTGACTGCACTTTGCTTGTTAATTTTTTATTTGTGAAAGTTTTTTGTTGTGACCATCCATGCTTTGATACTAGTTATGCTTGAGCTTTGCAAGTTTTCTCCTAAACTTGGTAATGAAAGACATAGAGAGTTATGTAGGATTGCAATACCTCCCCTCGGGTTTTACAAATTTCAAAAGATGCTTATGATATCTTATCAATTTTCTGTGTGATTCAGAATACTCAAATGATACAAAACTTTAAAGCCTCAAACTTCTCCTTATAATTGCTACATTTTTTTTTTAAAATAAAATATGGGCAAACCACCGATTTCATAGTCAGGTTTCAAAACTAAACTGAAGGATGGTCCCTCTATCCTAATGCAAAAATCAGGAGGCTAAGAAAGACTGAAATGAGTTGGAATGGAGCACCGATGACCATCTGTATTTGATGCAAGCTATATTGTGATTTTAGGAAGTATATTGCAGATTCCTTTAATTTTCATAGAGCATGCCAAGAGTAGATATCTCAATCATTAGTTAATATCTCTTGTTACAATTTTGATATGCATTTTATTCATCCTTTTGACTTGGTCAGATTCTAAGAACTGTACAAGCCAAAGGTATTCGTGGCCTTACTGGGGCTCAACGTAAATTATATGCTCCACCGATTGGTTCAGACTTTGGCCTTGGGATCTCTTCTCATTATGGAAGGCTGAATATGGATAGTGTTTCTCCCAATCGATCTGTTCCCTTTGCCCCTGCTTCATATTTATCTACTCAATCAAGGGTTGTGGATGATTATGTAATGTCTCAGGCCATCTTCCAAGCCATGAAGGATGGAGGTGCTGTAGGCATGCTTGTTGTCGTCACAGGTGCAAGCCATGTCATATATGGAGCAAGAGGGATAGGCATTCCAGCTAGAATTTCAAAGAAATTGCAGAAGAAAAATCAAGTTGTCATATTACTTGACCCAGAAAGGCAACAAATACGCAGTGAAGGAGAAGTTCCTGTTGCTGATTTCCTGTGGTATTCATCTGCCAAAACATGCAGAAGGAATTGTTTTGATCGTGCAGAAATTTCTCGAGTGATGAATGCCACTGGTCGTAGACGAGAAACTCTGCCCAAGGTAAGGATGCATTTTTATGTTTTTATTTATAAATCTGTATCACGTGGGCTTAATTATGGTGAACCTCCTAATTAGGCCCTCTTTCTTTCCCATGATCAGGATCTTCAAAGAGGACTAGATCTTGGATTGGTATCCCCTGAAAACCTTCAGAATCTTTTTGATCTTGAAGGGTATCCCCTCATTGCGGAACTTATCCATCGCTTTCAGGTACCATTCATTAGTCTACAAGGCTACTTCAAAATAAATGCTATTTTCTTTTTCTTGTTTTTAGCTCTTCCAGTCTTTGATTACTTTGACTACAACTCTGTCATGATACTTGCTCATGTTTGTTTGTTGTGGAATTCATTTGCTTTATTCATACACATCATCATTTCATGCACCTGATTGAGGCTGACTTTCTGGTTGTTCATGCTAAAAGATGATACTTCTATTTTGAGTGACTAGCTGCTAGCAGTATCATACAATCTTTTTTTTTTACTGTTCTAGTGTTTTTTTTTTCCTTCAACTTATTTTTTATGGTTCGTCCTTTTGCAGGGGTTTCGTGAAAGACTGTTAGCAGATCCCAAGTTTCTTAACAGGTTGGCTATTGAAGAGGCTATATCTATATCGACAACTCTCTTAGCACAGTATGAAAGGCGAAAAGAACGATTCTTTGAAGAAATCGACTATGTTCTTACTGATACTATTAGAGGTTCAGTTGTTGATTTTTTTACCGTTTGGCTTCCTGCCCCAACAGTGTCATTCCTTAGTTCTGCTGATACTGCCAAGGTTCCAGAAAGCTTGGAAGTATTAAAAGGTCTTCTAGGGTCAGGGTCAATTCCCGATAATGCTTTCCAAAAGGTTACTGCTGGAAAGGAATGGGACTTGAAACAGAGGTTTGCTTCAGTGGTAATTGGGGGACTGAAACTTGCTGGCGTAGGATTCATCTCTAGCATTGGTGCTGGGTCAGCTTCAAGTGTTTTACAGGCTGTGCGCAGAGTATTGACTCCTTCACTACCTGCAAATAAAATAAAGAGTCGAACCCCACTGCTCAAGTCTTCTGTAGTTTATGCAGGATTTCTAGGAATATCTGCTAACCTGCGGTATCAGGTCTAGATGTTTTTTCTTCTAATTTTTCCATCACCTTTCCCTTTGTGTATTGCATGTACTAAATGTT
>JAMKPZ010001187.1:0-57245 GCA_024699675.1 Amphibolis antarctica
TTCTCTTATTGTCCTCTAATGATAATTACATTGCAGATAAAAACTTCTAAATACAATAGTTTATAATAAAATGCCCATTAGTCTCTTCCAATGGTACCCCGGAAAACCTTGTTTCTCAGTTATCAAATCCCTAGCTCTGCTTTTTTCTCTTATTGTCCTCTAATGATAATTACATTGCAGATAAAAACTTCTAAATACAATAGTTTATAATAAAATGCCCATTAGTCTCTTCCAATGGTACCCCGGAAAACCTTGTTTCTCAGTTATCAAATCCCTAGCTCTGCTTTTTTCTCTTATTGTCCTCTAATGATAATTACATTGCAGATAAAAACTTCTAAATACAATAGTTTATAATAAAATGCCCATTAGTCTCTTCCAATGGTACCCCGGAAAACCTTGTTTCTCAGTTATCAAATCCCTAGCTCTGCTTTTTTCTCTTATTGTCCTCTAATGATAATTACATTGCAGATAAAAACTTCTAAATACAATAGTTTATAATAAAATGCCCATTAGTCTCTTCCAATGGTACCCCGGAAAACCTTGTTTCTCAGTTATCAAATCCCTAGCTCTGCTTTTTTCTCTTATTGTCCTCTAATGATAATTACATTGCAGATAAAAACTTCTAAATACAATAGTTTATAATAAAATGCCCATTAGTCTCTTCCAATGGTACCCCGGAAAACCTTGTTTCTCAGTTATCAAATCCCTAGCTCTGCTTTTTTCTTCTTGCAAATCTTAGGCCTTATTTGTTTAAGCTTCAAAAGTTTTAGCTCTGTTCCGCATAAGCCTCTATACATTATCATTATTACACAAACTCCCGTACACAAACTTTTATAATACAATTTATTATGCAACTCCAATACCGTTTATTTCATTACTCTCAACTTTAACTTTCTACAATTATTGAAACTAACTTCAAAGTAAGTAGAACCAAAAACAAATGCACCCTTAACTTCCCACAACCATGACTATTTTCCCTCTTCTTGGATCTTGGGCATCATCTCACTGCCATCCCCACCTTGTCTTCGTTCGATCTCCAACCTCATCAAGACATAAAGAGCAGTGTTGCAGTCATCCATTGCTTGCCACACTGAACCGAAATCAAAGGAGACCTTGATTGAGTTGATTCAGCTACTTTCCTGTTCTGAAAATGCCCTAGCTAGAAAACTCTGTTTCCCAATTTTCAGATCCCCAACCATTCTTCCTAAATGACCAATCTCCATTTTCACATCGAGGACATAATGCAGCCGCCGTCCCTATATTTTCTCCTCGGGATCTCCAGTTTCTCTTCAACCACGGTATTGCACTCATCTACGCCCACCACCTTATGCCGAATCGACACCAGGCCACCTATGAAAGGCGACGATCATTACGCCACCACGCTCGTCCTTCCCACTAAAGTGTCCTCCCCTTCCTCCAACTACTCAACGCGTCCGTCCTCGCCGCGATTCCCCCTCCGCCTCCACGAGTACCCCCCTCGGTTTTCGCATGCCAACACCACCTCCCAAAATACTCATCTCCTCCACGCGATTCCAACCCAAACCAACAAAGACAACATCTTTCTGTCTACCGTACATACACAAAAACACAAAACGCAAGTAAATTTCAAGAAGAACACGAAAAACACCAATCAATTGAAGCAAAAAACTTCCACACCATCGATTCTTCGATCTGCAGCGTGCACCGCCGCCGCCGCCACCCGCCGACGAAAGAGGTGAAGAAGAGGAAGAGGGAGAGATCGGTGCCGTAAACCACACAATTTGCATTCATGTTTATACCACCACAACAAAATTTGACCACTTTGCTTCGATGTCCTCAAATTTTGTAAATATTGTTCGAAAAACCATTTTAGGGTTGCAGGTCAAAAATACGATAAACCAAAATTTAAGAAAAAACAAAATTATAAAATAGAAATTTTTTTAAGATTATTCGTGCATGTGAAAATTTTAAAAAATTAATTTACATTTTTTTAAAATATTTTATATTTTAACATTTTAAATTTAATTTTATATTTTCCTTATACCTACAAGTAAAGAGATTAAATAAGAAGTACGAGGTTAAAAAATTACGTTGTAATAAAATATTTATTAATTATAAGAATTTTTTTAATCTAATAGATGAAAGAGATTTATACGTAATGAAAAAATTTAAAAGTTTTTCGATTTTTTGAAATGTACGTATACCTAAAACACAAAAAAATTTCAAAATTTCCCTTTTCAAAGGTTCCAACGTTGTGTATTTAAGAGGTCAAATTAAATAAGGTGATGTTTACATTATTTTAAAAATTATATAATTTATGATATAAGTATTTTGATATAATTTTTAATATAAAATATTAAATTTATTTGATAAATATTACGATAGATCACTGTAATGTATAATAAAAAATAGAAGTATATTGTAAAAAATTCGTAAACAATACCTTAAATTACAATATTAGCATAGGTGTTCCTAAAAACTTAAAACGATAATTACGACATAATCATATGATTTATGATACGTAAGATGCTGTCTTAATTCAAAGTATATACGACTTATTTTCCATTTTTTTCAAGATCATGCAAGTAAAAGTCTTGAAATTTACATACTTTGATATTATAAATTTGATATTATGTACTTGGTCCTATTACCATGTTCTCATGTTAATACATGTAACCTTTGATAGGATTTTAAAAAAAAATGCTGGAATAAATTTACATGGATAAATACAAGGATTAAGTTAAATTTAATAATATGAACTTTTTTGCTTATTATTAATTGATTTTAAGTAACATTTTAATATAATGTAAAAATCAATTTACGTATATCTGAACATTTACAGGTACAAAAGTAAATCATAGAAATATTAGAATAGTCAAACCCCACAACCACATCTATTTATAGGAATTTTTTTTTGAAATATATATTTTTATAATGATAGCATTTTTATCTAGAATTAAATTTAAGATATTTTTGTTGTGAGGTGTTGGACACCCTCTTGCCAAGTGTTCCTCTGACTCCAAATGCACTAGGCTTGTTATTTTCATGATTTATTTTTTTAAAATTTCTTGAACCATTTTCTCGTGAACCTAAATGTTTTTTATCCTAGGTTAATGTAAAATTAATTGGAATGGCTCTGTCAAGGTTCTTAAGGAATATTTACATGTTCTAAGAGATGTTTTAGTTTTGAAAGTTAAGTTCTGTTACCAAATGAAGTTAAATTTTATAATAAATTATGAAATAAAAATATGTACATAAAATTTTGTGATGATATTTATACAAAATTAAAGTTAAAAAATCGTTATTAAACGAAACCTAAATGTAGTGACATTTATGAAGAGAAACTGTGATCCCACCTTTAGATATAAAACAGGTTCAGTTTGATTTGTTTATCAAGCAAATCAAACATCAAACAAAAATCCAAGCCACCATGAAAATATATGACAAGTCAAACCAACCTCCAAACAATCAAATTTTGGGCATCATGCCCAAGTCTGAATTGAACTAGAGCCATCCTCCAACACATGAAAATATAAGACAAGTCAAATCCCAAATGACACATTTTGTTCAGAGTTGGTTTTATACACTACTGTTTGCGTTCAATAGAATTCCAGGCACCAAAATAACACATTCAAGTCTGCAAGCCCTAGATCAGAAAGCAAGAGTATGAAGATAGACAGATACAACAAGTTCTAATTGGGAAGAAAAACGTCGCAAACATGCATGAGTAATAAACATATGAGCCCAGTGGTCGATACACTCCCACAGCTCCATCCATATAACCAAATAATAGCTAACAAGGTGAGGAGAAAAGAACCAGTTTTTTCCCTCTTTTACTTTACTGTAAAATTTATTGTGGAGGTTCCCCTCACTTTGCCATCATGACTTTGACAAACTCGTCGTAGTTGATCTGGCCATCACCATCAACATCAGCTTCTCGAATCATCTCATCCACCTCCTCGTCAGTTAGCTTCTCTCCAAGGTTGGTCATGACATGGCGAAGCTCGGCAGCTGAGATGAAACCATTCTGGTCCTTGTCGAACACCCGAAAGGCCTCCTTTAGCTCCTCCTCAGAGTCCGTATCCTTCATCTTCCGTGCCATCAGGTTAAGGAACTCTGGGAAGTCAATCGTTCCATTACCATCTGCATCAACCTCGTTGATCATGTCTTGCAGCTCTGCTTCAGTGGGGTTTTGACCCAAGGATCGCATGACAGTGCCAAGTTCTTTGGTTGTGATGCAACCTGTATTCGCAAACAAATACAAACCCAACATATTTAACAGATCAGATAAGTTGCAGTTGCTGGCACTCAAACACTGGTACAAAAGAAAAATTGTATGATATCCATCATCTCTCTCGCAAAGAAATACCTACCTTTTCTGTAGCTAGAAGTGGTTATTTTCAGATTTAAAATTTAGATTCTTGTATTTGAATAAACAAGAATTTTGATACATAACAAAATTTATATAACCTTTAAGAGTTTTATAGATTCTCCCTTAAAAAATGCATGACTAATCTATAAGGATTAATGTGATTCTCACCGAATCACCATAGTATTACTGCTGTAAATTATATTCAACAATATATAATTAAAATGTTCAGATATGAAATATTTTTACAACGAAACTATGACTCAAGCTTCTGATTGCAGACAAGATACCTCTCCATAGATAAAATATTGGCAAACCAAAAGATGAACTTGTTAGCAAGGAACAATTATAAAGTCTAAGCTCACCAAGGGTAAAGTTAGAACATGTTGAAAAATTTCTAGAACGTATACTTAATCACCATTTATCAGATAAACATATTTTAGAATCAGTGACCACCGATGTAGCTTATCTACCCATTGTCAAATAGGTAATTGTAAATAAACCTCCAACTCAATGAGTGGCGCAATAAAATTTTGACAAAAAACAAATAGAAGGCACTGAGAACAAAAGTATCAAACAGTCAATTTCAACGTCTTGTCAAATATAAACGATGAAAGTGAGACTAGTTTAAAGCAAAAATTCAACGAGGTATTTATTGTTTGATTAAGTCATTGAGGGGTATAACATAAAATAATATACATTAAGAAGGCCAGGTACTTAAAATACAAGCATTTTGAAGAAAGGAAAACGTCTACGATCAAATATATGTATATATCTATATTCTTATTTGAATGTTCAGCCTTCCAAAAAAGAGCAGGTCAACGAAACATTCTTTCCAAGCAAGCATTTACCAACAAATAGCACGCATGAGATCTCATTCTTTATACTTTCACTGAATAAACACCACTAGTTGTACTTAGTTAAACAAACATCAGAAACTATATTAATCATCAGAGCAAATACTACTCCTTCTCCTTTCTACAATTTTAGGAACCATACCAAGACCTTTTCCAGTACATCTCAAGCTATTGGAGCAAACTCCCCATCTCTCATGGAATACGTTCATTTCATTGCTCAACTAAAGGTCCCGGGGGCAGGTCCATCCACGCACCTTCGCGAGGACAAACACCAGGTGTACTTCTAACAAATCCATAAACAAAACCTCAGATTGAATTTAACCAAACTTAAAAAATGGATCAACTTGCTGCATCGCTCAAATCATGAAAGCGGCAAGAAAAAAACATAGGAGAATATAAACGAAAAGAAAAGAAAAGGAAAAGGGAGGAGATCGCACCATCTCCGTCCTTGTCGAACAAGCTGAAGGCCTCCTTGAACTCGGAGATCTGGTCATCGGTGAGCCCTTCCGCCATTTTCACCAGCCAAGAAACCAGAAGCCACCGATCGATCGGGGAGGGGGAGCGGAAACCCACTTACCCTAGGAATGAATCTCGGCAGGCGACCGGGACGGGTGGTGGTGGGGTTCACTTTATAGCAAGACAGGAGAAGCCACCACAGAATTTCCGAATCCCTAAAATACCCCTCACACTGCCGCGTAATTAGGTTAGGGATCGTGTACCTTCGGACGGGATCGGCCCCAGGGTCGCCGTCGGCTTGGGATAGTATGGTCTTTTCGATCTGGTCGGGTCCGCCGCATGAAACGGGGGTGGGCACGGCGACATGTCGGCCGCCGGCCGGAGATCCGACAGCAGCACGATCACCGGGCGGTGGCAAGCAGTGGACTGAGTGGAGTCCTGGCAAGTAAGGTTTGGTTACGTCAGATATAATTTTATTATTTTTTATTTTTTATTTAAATATTAAAATAAATATAAATCTTTTTGATAACTTCAAAAGTTACTTTTTTTTTTTTTTTACTGTCAAAATTAAAAAAACTCACACTAAATATTTTCGGACAGATGTCATGATTAATGAGGCATAGGCCTCGTTGAATTCTGTATAAATTATTATTATTATTATTATAATAGAAATTTTAATATATAAATTTATATTATTTTAATTACATGTAATTTTAATTTTAACACAAGTAATTTTTTACCTTTTAAAATAACTCGTAACGTTATTATTATTACATAGATTCTAACTATAAACTTTTATTACCAAAATTACTATTTAGTTTCAACTTTGTTCGTAAAATTAACTCTATCTTCAGTTCTATCCAACTTTTAAAGTTAACTGAAATTCTACTCAAATGCACCCAAATCGTTTACGAGACTATCTTTAGTTTCAATTTTATTTAACTTTCAAAGTTGATTAAAATTCTTCTGAGGTCGTAGTTTTAAATCTTGTTGTTTGAATAGTATTTTTCAAGAGTTTAAAGTTTCTAAGAAATGTTTTACAATCACCATATTAAAATGTGACAAATGTCTTATTTCAAAAACATCCTTTTTGTAAAAGTATAAATTTACATTAATTTTAAAGTAATAAAAATCGTACGATTTTTATTTATTACATAAAATTTATTTAAATTCTTTTTATATTTTCTTAATTTTGAAATTCTTTTCACTCTTATAATTTTGTAATTTTTCATTAAATCTCATCATTTTCATTTCTTGTCCATTCTTAAATTCTTGTTATTTCTTTTTTTTATCATTTTTAAACGTACAAACGAAACTTAAAAGAAAAATTAAGTAAAATTAACAAAACACCGTTTAAATATTTTGATTCTTCTCGAAATCTATCAAAAACGATTTTCTTAAAATTACTTATTTTTGTAAAAATATAATTTTATATTAAATTTAACGTATTTTAGATTATCAACTAAAATTTATTTAAACTTTTTTTTACCCTGTCTTAATTTTTGAAATCGGATTTTACGTTAAAATAAAAATTGGGGTACAATTAAAATAATACTGTTTAAAATCCTTTTGATTCTCTTCAAAATTTGGAAATGATTTTCTTAAAAATATAATTTTATATTAATTCGAAAGTAATAAAAATATTATGATTCTAGATTATTGTATACAATTCATTTAAAATTTTTTAATCGTGTGAATTTGGATTTTGCATTAGAAGAAATAATTACATAAATTAACATAATACTATTTAAAATCCTATTGATTTTCAAAATCCATCATGTTAGGAAACAAATTTCTTAAAATTATAACTAGAAAAGTCAGAGATTTCTAAATACTAAACCCTAAATTCTAACTTTAAACCCTAAACCCTAAATCCTAAATCCTAAATCCTAAAAAATAAAAACCCTAAATCCTAAATTCTACCTTAAAGAGGCCTAGGATCTTAGGGAGATTAGCTTTTTTAGTGTAGTTTCATTATTTCAATATCTTTACATAGATTTAAATTTTCTAATAAAAAATAATTTAAGCAGAAAGCCATTGAAAATAATGAAAAGATATTATCATACTTATTCCTAAAAATGATATGATTTTTAATTTTTCATAAAACCAAAATAAAGCGTAGGATCTAAATTAAGGTCATCTTGCACAGCAGCACAGAGGTATCTTTAGGAAATGTTCCAGAAAGTACTATCATATTTCTTTACAAATACATTTTTGTTAAAGGTATCTTAAATTCTGCTCTCTTTACATGCTACTCTGAAATTTAAGTTGTCTAAGAAAAAAAAATCTAAATTAAATTCATATGAAACTTGTACAGCAAAATTTACAATGATTCAATCACCACTACTCTAGTTTATTCTTCAAGACTAAGTAAGATTGGAACTTGAGTAAACATTGTATAAGAAGTTACAGACAAGCCCTAGGTAAGATAATTGATATGTCACTCTCTACTTCAAAGAAAAGAAGAGGATTTGGATTCAAATCTAAGCAAAAACTTTATCATGTTATGAGGAAAAAAAAAGCAGGTTTTGATAATCACGCAAGCACAATTCAAAAAATCAAAACCTGGAAATTTGACAAGCTGGGAACAATTCAGGAAAGAAACAATGTCTGGAATTTAGAAGCTTGGGGTCAGCACCAAACAAGGCGAACATAGTATCAATTACAAATTGTTGATAAGAAAAAAAAGTATTACCTTTATGTTCTTGGGATTCATACACAGAAAACCAAGTGGCAGCCTCATTCTCAAAAAAGGAAAAGGCCAACTAGTAGCCACAGTGAAGTGTGCAAGAATATATAAAACCTTTAGAGAAAGAAATATTATTAGATAGCAATTGGGTGGCTGCATTGGAGAATGGCAATCAGGATAAATCAGTGATCTGATATTTATCAAATAGAAACTTTTTTGCTGGACAGCTCAACTTTTGCACGGGTCGTCATTCTCAATTTCTCCTGAAAATAAATCATCTGAAGGTAATCTTGGAAAGTCGAAAATGAATCAACTTTTGTTCCTTGTATGCAAGATATTGGTTCTCATCTGTCTCTCACAGTTGCCAAGCATCTGGATAACATACGTCCAATTGAAAATGCTTGCTAACTGGAGTGCTCGACCAGGTCAAGAGGTAAGTTTGCAAACTTTTGTTTTCAAGGACCACACTAATTTCAATAGCACCTACTCATCACATGATCGAGGAAGACTTTAGACCTTTGCCATATGCAGCAATAAGAAGAGCCTCTGCTCGACCTGTGTCACCGGCATACAATATTAGATATCTGGACATGCAGTAGTCAAGTAATCTTCAAACTTAAAAGTTAGGATGCCAACAGCAAATGAACCTCCAAATTCATAGGCATTTCAAATATAGGAGAGGCAAAGGAAACAAATGTAGAAGATAAATCAGAATAAATCAATGAAACAAAAGAAAACTACTTAAAAGGAAGAGATTTTACAACATGAGGTAGATAATGCAAACATTTTAAGCTAATCAACAATAATAATTCTTGTAATAGGAAGGATTTCATTGACCAAGCAATGCCAAAGAAGACATGGTTCTGAAAATCCTTCCCAAGTGTATCCCAATCAGCAAAAACTAAGAAAAATATCAGGAAGCAAGGTTAAATAAAATGCTTCTAAAGCAACAGCAAAATGAGAAATCATAATTATCCAATGCATGATCCATGTGAAACAAATGGGACTTCCAAGTTTTCGAACTGCCGAAATGTGCTACCAATCCTTTTTGAGTAGCCACTAAAAGTATTGTGATTCCATTCCATTTAATAATGCATGAATACGAGAGAACTACAATTAGGAAAGACAACTTAGATCTAAGCAAAACAAGTATTGTGGAGAAAATATGGTTTTGCTGTCTAAGTGAAATCTAGCTAAACCACACCATGGTCTTTTTTCCTTTGCAGGAAAGAGCTTGCAGTTGGAAACAAGAGTGAGGCCGTGTGTCTGCTATCATCCTGCCAAAAGATTATGCAATCGTTAAAATTAAAGAACACCATAACCAGCAGATATGGAACTCCAGTCATGGTACAGAAAACTAAGTTCGATTGCATCAAGCAGGAAATATCAAGATTCGGTGGTTACATGACTAGACATCCACTCTCATTTGGACTGGTGTGCTAAATTCTGAATATGATTTATCAAGAAATTTTAATATAATATTGAGACATTGATCATGTCATTTGGCTAACGTCATTAATCATTAATCATATCATGTGATGCAGTATTAGTGTCTTAAATGAACTTAACATCTTAAACTACAGCCTTTGGTATCATATCTCTCAATGAAGTAATTTTCTAGCAACAGAATCTCCTATATATTCACAAATGATGTAGTGTGATTTGAATTGAGAGTCAGGCTCTTTTCTTGAACATGGGAAAAAGAACTAACTACCAAGTGATTTCTATCTGATTATAAACTTTTTTTGAAGAAATATCTGATTATAAACTTCCTTTCATGGAAAAGATAAAAGCATTCGACCATTGGTAAAATCATAGCAAGTAGACTGCACAAGCTTGACTGAGATACAAATACTAAAAACTTACAGTAGAAAGCTTCACTACCTTATTCAAGTGAGCTCCAGAAAGTTCAAAGTGATCCTTCCAAACACGGGATGACACAGGCACAACAGAAAATCCTGTTGCAACCAGCACACCAATCCATAATCCATATGTATATCCCCCACTCCACCAGCCCTTCATTGAAAACAGTGTCAAAACAAAGTAGAAGCAAACTCATATCCAAAAAAAGAGAATGCATGATGCTCCCACCAATGCAATGTCTAGGGAGGTTTAGATTTTACAAGGACTTCCACAAGTGAAGTGATTTTTTAAAGGATTCAAATATATGACCTTTAGGACATTCAATTGGCAAAGAAAAATTTGTATATTTTCATCAGTGGCAGCAGAAACGTTCAGACTATTGGAATGCTAGAATCATGAATATGAAAAAAACAACTTACAAACTTCCAGCACTAAATCCCCTTAGCTTCCTTATATCTTTGATGTTTGAAAATCTTTAATATAGCCCTAATTGTATGAATGAAGCTTTGTAGGAGAGTGAGGAAGAATTTTGAGCTCTGAATGAATATGAATGGAGCACAAGAGACATTGTAGCAAATTTGTGTCAAATGCAAGGCTTATGGAGGGTTTTGTATAGAGTTTGAAGGCCTAAAGTTGTTGGCACAACAGCTAGTGAATTGGTATACTTTTTTTAATTACTGTGCTGTTGAGTCTAACAATCAAATGGATTGGTATACCATTTTATAAAATGATATTCCACTCCTAGATAACTTATGAATCTATAACAAAATCAATGTGTTGTTTTTGCTACAAAATGCAATTGTAGTTTTGTCTGAAAAAGGGTATATTGTTTTTTGTTTTTGTGACAAACAAAGTGCTATTTTAGATTCCGATTTTGCCACTTCAAACAATTTTCTAAGTGTCTCATATGAAAATTCTAGCATGAACGAGCTTTTTTGGAGATTTACATATTCATCCTAAGACTTGTAATATAACATACATCAATGATAGTAAAAGTTCTTATAAATGTAATTCCGGAGTTAATTTTTCTTTGTTTGATCATTAGAAGATCTCTTTTAATAAGTTTGTCCTTGCTCCCTTAAAGAACTTTGATTCTTCTTGTTCATAATTTTTGTTTTACTTCCTTGGTAATCTTAACCTTGCTTCGTCATTATTTTTATCAAGTTTTATAGTATCAAAAACAATTGAGAAAGATTTTCCTACTCATCTCTCTCTTTTTGATGATGACAAAATTCAATGATAAGATTTTAAAACAATAAGACATTAAAGTAAAAATCATAAAATTTTTATGTGCATCATCATCATCAATCATTACTACATTGTCTCCTTCATATTTTACTTCTAATCTATGCAATATTTTGTGAGAAGTGCAATTAGATATTCTTTTAAATTCTTCAACACATAATAGACAAACTAAGATATTTACATCATTAGCATTTAAGCTTTACATCTTTTCTTTATTAGTATTCTTTGTAGGATTCAATACTAAGAGTATATCTATTGATGACCACATCCTAAAGTTCAAAATCAACAGATTTTAGGAAGATGACCATCCTTGACATTCAATGTGAATTATTGGTTTAGTCAAAGAATGCTAACCTATTAATACTTCCCCTCAACAACTAGTGAATGATTGCTTGTAGAAGTCATGATTTAAAGATGATTGAGTCTATTGAATTACACGAATCTTGTTCTGATATCAATTTTCTTATTTTTCCGTAGTCTTCATTTGATGCAACTGCTACACTAACCATCACTTGATTAGCCACCTTTCTTTAGCTTGTCTTCCTTTCCTTTTTTCTTGATTGTCTTTCTAGATTTGCTTATTTTTCTTGATTAGGTTATGTTAATCATTGAAATTACCATAATGTGGAACTAACAGTAAAGGGTATATTGGCCATCTTGCATGTAATTAGGCATTGCAACTTAATCATATCAAAAACAAACCTGTTTGCCATCTTTTGGAAAAGGAGTTGATTGTTCAATATAAACATTTGTTCCTGAAAAACACATGTCCAATTACAAAACAAGCATGACAGCAAAATAAAAGTTCATGGAAATTTCATCCTCCATTCAAATGTTATCAAAAAAGAAAAAGTTGCAATACAAAATAATTTTTGAGAATTCAAACATGTGGCATGGCCATTTTTCAATCGTTAAATATTACATAATGATCAATGGCTAACAAACTACATTGTATCATTTATTGGTATCCAATATCTACTTACGTTTTGATCTCCCCCTAACTAAATTGGACTGGTTAGATTGATGGGTCATTGGCTAAACCAACAAACTCACTACTACTCAGATGCTTTACTTGCAAAACAATGAAAAGGGCAAGCCTTAATGGAGTCGACCTTGCTTCTTCAGAAGTTTAAGTTAAATAAGCATAACATGGGAGGTAGATCAGATCTAGAGTGAAACTACGTATCTAGAATAGAGCATTTACAGTGATATTTATAGTTTTATACTGATCAGGGGTAGGTGGGGGTGGGTGAAAGTTGATCAATGTTCGATGACTGTGTAATGCTTATGTATCAAACACATCAACTCGAGTTGGCATCCATACAATTTATTGCCATCCATGCCAACTCTATGTGACAGTCATATGGTACGATAGAACATACAGTATGATGGAAATCCACATAGCCACCACGGACTTAGAAATGACTTGAGCAATCCTATCATCCATGACATCCCAAGCATATCTTCTCCCCTGATGATGGTTGTCAATCATCTAGACATGTTGCCAAGTGGTTCAATAGGGACAAACAATTCGAGTCAGGATTGTGTAAATGAATCAGGTGGACTGATCAGTCAGCCTACATCACCTTTGTCATTAAAAGGCACCAAATTTGCTTACACTAGCTATTTGTTTGGAAAAAGTTATCTCACTGTATTTCAAATGGCTCGTCTAAGTGCAGCTTGGAAAAATGTAGTGCAATAAATAGACATAAACTAGGACTTTCATAATCAGACCATACCCTATCCAAACTTGACATGGCTACGAATTGAACATGAGCTTGAATTGAAATGAATAACAAGTTGAACACAAGGTTTTCCTTTTAATTGGCTGAGTAGAGCAAGATATGGCTTGCCTTATTGTGTAAAATATTTATACCCTTGGTATTTGTTTGACACACCTTTGGCTACCACTAGCTTTTGCGACCTAATATATTACTCATTTTTTGAAGTCACATTCGTAGTTCATGCTAGAAGCTTGTTTAGCTCAAATGAATAACTAGGATTCTAAATTTGACATAGATGTAAAACAACTTATTTACCTTTCTCACAAGTTCTACCTAGGCACCTTAATAACCATGATTTATCCAACACTGCATTCTTTTTTATATTGTGTAATTTTCATTTTTGAGGATTTCAAACTACATAATTTTCAACCTTACACTATCCATTCTCTTTTCATCCATTGTTAAGAAGGTTATCCACTTTCTCACCTCAAACAGATGGATGAAATGATGCAGCAGGGTGCCATCTCTAAAAGTGTCATGGAAGAGAAGTTCAACCAGGCAGGAACTTGCATCACTCGAGTTGACCGGTTGTCTCAAGAACCTTGTTGAACCAAGATGGATGTAGTCAGTAGTCACTTGATTGGATAAATGGGTAAAAAATATCAAAATGCCTGGAAGAAATTATGCACTCAACAACTACAAGTGAGCCATGGTAATAGTGGTTCTCTACTTAAATACAAGAACGTTTTACTAACAATGATGATTGAACTTGTTTGAATTTTTGTAATCTTCTCCCAATGACAATGACTGCACCTCCTCTCCTCCAATATGTCCAAAAGGCCTCACATCCTCTACTCTGAATTTTGCGTTCTCTGTTTCATCTCCAACAACAAGCTCTTCTCGTCTGTTTTCTTCATGTTCTTTTTCTTTGGCAACTACAGTGGTATTCCTGGACTTCCATTTTCTCTCAATCTATGGTCCCCTCCTCTCTTCCAGTTGTCCACTAACACCATCAATATTTCTGCTCTCCTTCTCTCCTTGAGCTCTGCCATGAATTCTTATCATTTCCACTAATTTTCTGAGTTACTAGAGAATCAGTCTTGCTTCTGGTTTTGTAAAGGAATTGCTACTCCAGAAACACATGATTCTGGGCCAATTTAAACTGACAGAGGATGTTTACTGTTTAGAAAAGCTGCTTGTGCAGTTCAGCTTTTGATTCTAGGAGGAGCTAGACTGACAAAAGTTGCTTGGAATAGCTTCTGACCCAATACAACTTTTCAGAGAAGTTAGATGCCCAAAAACAGTACAAATGCATGCCTAATGGACTCTTAGGCACCATGTGGGAACATCAAACTCTAGATTCTATAGCTCCCAATTTTTTTAAAAGTGGATTTTGATTGCCAAATAACAAAAGATAGAATCTGCTCCAATAAGAACAAAAAATTAGAGAGGATATGTGTCTAAGTGTATGGTAAAAGTTGAAGCAGAGTTTTTCTGCTTCATTTTTGGAGTTAGATTCTTGGCATGTATTATTACCAATTTGTACCCATCCCTAGTCTTGAACTTGTGCTTCTTATTGAACCAGCAGGTTATGCAACAACTGATACCAGATGGGAATATCCTTGATGATGCCAACAAGGATGTGATCGTAGTGGGGGGAGGCTGGTGAGGAAGGGATGGCCGTCATAGAAGACATAATCTGGTTTGCTCTTGATGGTCTTGAGTTGGGTGTTGACGCCTATGGTTTTCACCCAGTTGTTGAGGGTTTGGTCCTCTTGCCAAGGGAAGAAGTCACTGCACTATTAGACCTCTTCCATGGTTGAGACAAAGGAAAAGAGAAAGAAGTGGAGGAAGGCTTTGCACTTACAGAAGTAGGTAGGAACCAACCACCCTCACCACAACATGGCCCACTCCCTCTCATCCTTAGAAGTAGGATACCAACTTTGTAGAGGTGCTTTGGGCAAAGGTAAATGTTTGAATTTCTAAAGAGGAACAATGAAGTAGAATCTCAGATCCCAAGGTGGATGCTTTTACAAAGTGTAAAGCAAAGAATCCAAGAACAGTACAATCAAACTTTTTGAATGCAACCTTAGGGTTCAGGATTTTCATCAGAAGCTAGTTTTCAGTAGAAAAAATCTCAAAGCGAACTTCTGATTGAAGTGATTCTCCAAATTCTTTAATTTCCCAAGAGCAACTAGTTCTTTGAAGAAGTTGAGTTGCTTTGTTAGTCTTCTCAACCAATGACAATGATTGCATCTCATCTCCTCCAATAAGCCCAAAACCCTCTCTTCCTTTCTTGTTTTCATTTTCAACAACAAGCTCCTCTAACTCCTTTCTTCCTGTTATATTTCTTTGGCAATTACAATGGCATGCCAAACAACTCCACGTAGTTGAGTTGGTCAAGTTTGAGTAGTTGCATAATCTCTACCAAGGTTTGAATCCTATAACATATCTTACCAATTACAAAAACTACAATGGCATGCCTTCTTCTCATATTCTCGGTTGGCATAGCTTGTAGGAGTTCACTAACTTCTGGAAATATCTGCCAGCCAAAAGTAGCTCTTAGTCTCATACTCACTTTGTCCAACATATCGCATAGAAAAAGTTGAACCCCGGGACTCCAACAAAACAACGTGAGCATGACTGTGAGTATCCTAGTTATTGCATCAGGTTCAAAATTCAACCAATGTTTGGCTTGGCACTGAAAGAATCACTGCCAAGCCCTGCCAAAAACAGGCCAGTTACAACATCCCCATAAAAATAAACATCATTATCTTAGATGGTTTGAGTAAAATAGCTTATTTCTATTCTAGCAAATGCATGATTAAAAACCCAAATTCATTTGTAGGTTCATCTTCTCTAGTTAGGGTGTCAAAAACTCGAGCTAAGATCGCTTGGCATTTTTTGCCATTTTCTTCACTCGACAACTCCAAGAATCTGATTATGTTTCTGAAAAAACAATATAATCAGTGGCTTTGCATCGATATAATTGCAACATCCTAAAATAGAAAAACAGGAAGAAAACTCTTCCTAGGGAGAAAAAAAAAAAAAATCCCAAGTGGTTATGTTCATTTGAAAATGTAAAGAACTGTGCAGTTTATGCATACCACGTGGTGCACCGAGACTATGAAGCAATAGAACTATAGATTTTGCATCCGGCCGTTTCCTGGCCCTTTTACCAACAGTCACTTTCAAGTAAGGTGTGTCAAAAACCTACAAGCATGTCAAAATACACACATTATATTTAAAAGGGAACCAAAACGATTGTCCATCAAAACATAGGGAGATAGAAAATTTTATTTGTGTACGTCAAAAATTTAAGAAACGTAAATTTAAGAAAAGAAAAAGGAAAAAAGAAAATTAGGAAATAGAAAAAAATTTAGAATTGTTTATACACATTATAAAAATTCTGAAAAGTTAACTTAGAAAAATTTATAAATACTTTCGCATTTTCCTTGTAATCACGAGTTTTTAACAATAGTTAGGAGATATTGGGTAAGATATACGAGGTCAAGAAATTACGTTGTAATAAAAATTTTATTAATTATAATAATTTTTCTTAACTCAACATGTAAATTTATATTTGCTACGATGAAAAAATTTTAAATTTTTTTGAGATGTACATGAAAATCCAAAAAAAATTTCAAAACTTTCCTTTTACGAACATTTCCAATATGCCCAAACCCCTTTGAAGACACTGACGACGATAAAAAAACCAATCCGCAGGCAAATCATCAAACACGTTACACGCTACACCAAAGTAAAAAAACTTTAGCGCAGCCAAAAGAACAATACCTGAGCGGAACAGCCGGAAGCGTCGAATTTGAGAAGAGCCAAGGCGCCAGACACGTCGGGATCGACGCCCAGCACCCACTCCGAGCCCAACTCACCGCCCACCGCGTCCCTCCCTCCCGACTCCACATCGCCCTCCACCTCCGAGGGGAAGGGGCAGGACATGGAATCCAGCCATCTCTCCTTCACCTTGGGACCGGACGGCTTCACCTTCACCCCAGAGGACCCCTTCCGCGCTGCCCTTCCCGTAATGCCTCGCACCTCCCAATGGGTACCCCCAGGATCCGGCGGAGACGGTCCGCAGCTCCGGGACCAAGCGACAAGGGGGCGGAACGTTGCCGTCGAGGAGAGCGACGGGAGGCGGAAATGGTGGTTTGCTCGGAGGAGGTGGGGAAGATGGGGGGGAGACACCATGGATGGCAGAGGGCAGGAGTGAAGCAAGCAAGCTGCTTTCGATTTCGAGTACAGAGAGCGAAGAGGTCGTTTGTTTTGTCAAATAGATTTAAAATTTGGATTTTTTTTTTACTTTTAATTTTTAAAAATATTTATAACTTTGCAGTGACATTTATTTTTTTAAAAAAAAAATTATTTTTATTCTTCCTTTTATTTTAAAATTATTCTCTTAAAATAAAAAAATATTTACTCTTAAAGCACAAGAGTGAAAAAAAAAATACGACCTTAGTTGATATTTACAAAGCAAATAATAATAATTTTTAAATTTTTTAAAATAAATAGATAATAATTTCGTGACATTTAACATTAAAAATAATTTTTAATTACGACAAAAAAGTTATAACCAAATAATAATGAAATTATATAGTAATTAATGTGACAAAAATTTATAAATTAAAATTTATATGATAATAATGATACGTGAAAATTTAAATAAAATAAAAGATATATTTATGAGTAACTTTTTTTAATTCGAAGAATTAAAAAAAGTTGAAGTTAGAATTGATTTTATAAATAAAATTGAAACTAAATAGTAATTTATGTAATAAAAACTTATATATTAAAATATATATAATAATAATAACGTTAAAAATAATTTTAAAAGTTAAAAAAAATTCTTCATAAACACACTTAAATTTAACTTCGTTGGACAAGAGAGTCATTTTAAATAATGGTGAAGAATTTTTTTTAAATGTAAGTAAAGATTCAAATTTGAAACTTTTGAATTTTAAAGAAATTCTTCAACTAATAATTACGAAAAATTAAAATTAAAGATGGTAAAATATAAAAAAAATTAAAGTTGTATAATAAATTTTAAAATAAAAATTTATAAAAAAATATGTAAAATTTTTATAAAAAATTAATTTTACAGAAATTTATTATCAAATAAAAGAAATTTCACCTATATAATAAAGAAATTAAAAATCATTTCAAAACCTTACACGCTCCCACGTACTCGCTGACACGTTGCAATTTCCAAAAACGCTCGAAACGTTGGTCGTGCGTTTGTTTTTTATAAAAAAAACTACGTAAATATATATAATTGGGTAAAATGATTACGTGGGTGGTGACTTCTGTAAGCATCTGTTGGATTAAAGTTGAACGAGTGTTTGATGAAGAGAGAGAGTGTCTGAAAAATCGAATTATTTAAAAAAAAGAGTGTTTTTAAATATTTAATCAAAATATTTTTTAAATAAAATCGAATTATTTAAAAAAAAATTCACCCTAATATTTAAGTTAATAAAAAATCTACCCTAAATTATTTTTATTAAACACTACATAATTAAAATCGAATTATTTTAAAAAAAATCCACCCCAATATTTAAGTTAAAAAAAATCCACCTTGAATTATTTTTATTAAACACTACATAATTAAAATCAAATTATTTAAAAAAAATCCACAAAGTTCTTTCAAATTTAATCACCGTATTCGTAATTAATGAAATGAAAAATTAATTAATTTTTATAAGTTAATTAATACAACGATTCGAAATATACGTACGTGAATGAATTTTTAAAGTTAAGAGAGTGTGTTTTTAAATTTCACCTGCATGAGAGTGTATTTTTAAATTTCATCTGCTGTATGAGAGAGAGTTTTTAAATTTCACCAGTATGAGAGAGAGTAACTTTTAAATTTTTAAATTTCAACCGTCAATCGTGATATCGACGGACGCCTACAAAAGTAACTTCTGTAAGTGCTTACAGAACTTGTACCTTTTATATAATTTTTTATTATTTAAATTACTATATAATTTTAATTTTATTTACAAAATTAGTTACTCATAAATATATATTTGATGAATAGATTTATTTTAAATAAAAAAATTCATCTATTAATTTATTAAAGATATTTGTATATATTTACGGTCCCCACCTCTCTTTCTGTATATATATATATATATATGTTCATTAGGTTTTTCGAATTTTATCTATTTTTTAATACACAATAATCAAAATACAATTTATTAAAAAATTGATATATTTACAAAAATAAGCAATTTTATGACATAAAAGTTACTGTACAAAGTGAACGATCTTTTAAAAATTAAGTTATAAATGTCCATTACAAACATAATATAGTAATATTGAATTATTGTAATTCAAAATTAGGTGATGAACACTTATTTAAAATTATCTAAATTATAATGATTTAAAATGTTATTAAGTCATGCATAACCTTAAATCAAAACCCACCTAAACCTCACTAATAAATAAATAGTATTCACTACCCATAAAATTAACAATATTCTTTTCTTACTTAACCAAAATTCAAAAAAAAAAAAAAAAACCCAAATTAGCATCAAAATCGATAATTTCTTTTTCTTATACTAATAAGCCCAAACTTGAAGATTTAACTAAAAGGAGGATTGCACTTTCAAAAATGATTAAGAATAATAAGAAATGGTAACATTTTTAATTTATTATTTTTTACTATTTCATATTATTTAGTATCATTTCTAAAAACACAAATCCTCCTACAAATAACAAATTTTTTGCCTTAAAAGGTTTATTTGTATATATAGAATTAGACAAAAATAAATGGTTAAAAATTCATTTTTCAATCAAAATTAAATTCAACAAAGAAGTATTTATGTAATTCACAGAATTAAATAAAATTTGAAATTTTAATATTAGTACATATAACAAAATTAGATAAAATTAAATTTATTTTTATTTTTTAAAAATAGTAAAAAATCAATATATTTTAAATTTTAACTATTTACATTTTAAAAAATACAAAAACTACAAGATATCCCATAAAAGGAGGCAAGTCCACTTAATTTACAAGAAAGAGGTTAGAATTAAATTTTAAATCTCCATTTTAAATAAATTCTATCCAATTTCGTGAAGAAATTGTATTCCATTAGAAAAATTCTATACAAATACTTGCATTGAACAAAATTAAATTCTTTTTAATTCAATTCCGTCAACACAAACCCTCCATTCTTGATTCTAAACCTTCATCTAATTCCACCTACAAGCTTCCTCCCTCTGTTTCTTAAATTTTATATGGTCTGTATCTTTTTTATACTACCGAAGAACCCTGAAGATTGGACAAACAATATCATGAAAATGGAATTGATAAATATATGAGCAGCCAACCATAACTCCACCACACCCATCAACGTGACGCCCACAAAAACCTGGTCTTCAAAAGAGGCCCAGAAGGGTCGGTGTGCATGAAGATGGCAACAGCAAGCAGCCTCCAACACATGGCTTGAAAACTCCAAATCCATCCAGAGCAGCCAGCCATTCAAATCAACATATGATGCACCCACAGCCCCCCAGGCCACCATCGTCTCCACCGGTCCGCATCGACCCCCAACACACCAAGCGTGCCCAACTTACCACAGCCAACTCAGAAGAAGAAGAAGAAGAAGAAGAAGAAGAAGAAGAAGAAGCAACGGTCGCGATCGACCAAGGTCTTTCATGGCATCAGGTCGGCATTCCACTCGTTTCCGATACTAAACCCTGCATGCAGGTACCCTTCCATGGTGCCTAGGGGCGGCGGAACGCATGTCGGCCACATCCATGGTGCAGTTCGCATGACCGGCACCCTGTATGGCCCCTGGAAAACAAGAATAACCCTAGCCATTCAGGAGGGTCCAAGCAGCCTCCCTGTGCTGGTGCTGGAGATGGGGGTTCCAACAGGTAAGCTCCTCCAGGAGATCGGTTCCGGGCTTGCCAGGATCGACTTGGAGTGTGAGAAGAAGGCTGCTGGCAAGACCAAGCTGCTCGACGAACCGATGTGGACTGTGTACTGCAACGGGCGTAGGACGGGGTATGGCACGAAGAGAGATCCCACCAACGCCGACTTGAAAGTCATGCAGTCACTCTGCACTGTGTCCATGGGTGCAGGCATGCTTCCGGGCGCCGTATCACAGGAGCCAGCTGATGGAGAGCTGACCTACATGAGAGCAAACTTTGACCGTGTGGTTGGTTCAAAGGATTCAGAAACTTTCTACATGCTAAACCCGGATAGCAGCAACAGTGGTCCAGATCTCAGCATCTTTTTTATCAGAATATGATGATTTTCCGATATATAACACAATACAGTCTTGCAGAGAGAAACAGCAGATGAATGTTTTGTTTGAAGTCAGTGTGTTTGGGTAACAGAAGGATGAGAAGGTGGTTGTTCTTACAAACCGAGCCCAACAGTTCGGCCATCTCTTCGTCGAAGCCCGGCGGTGTATTGTTTTTCCAAATCCATCTGGAGTTGCTCTTGTTTCTCTGCTTGGAGGCTCCCGTCCTTCTCTTCCGCATTGGGCTGAAGCTTCAACTCACCTTTTACACCCTACAATTGGCCAGAGGCAACCTCAGACTCTAAACAGTGTTAGTAACGTGAACTTGTAAATTACAATCATATAAATAAATCAAAAAAGATGTCTGCAAAATGCGTGCACATCAGTAATTTTTGTAAAAAAGGAGAGAATGAATGAAGGAATTTACCATGAGTTTGTTGAATTTCTCTTGGCGTTCTCTGTCGGAGAACATTGGCACTTCCCAACGACTACCGGACTATTATAAATTATGGTGGGTGCAGAAAAGCATTACAGGATGAGATGGTGACGATCAGAGAATAATAACATTTAGGGGAACAATGATGTCTGAAATGCTAATGAAAATATTTACCTCTTCCGAAGCTGTATTCTTTTTGTTACCCCACAGTAGCTTTTTCTTCTGATCGGTAGATAAAAACCCAACTCCACCAATGTTTCTGTTCACTGAACGGTAAAACGAATGACAAAGTGGTGTTAGCTTACGGAAGGAAAACCATCAGCGTTCACTGAACGGTAAAACGAATGACAAAGTGGTGTTAGCTTACGGAAGGAAAACCATCAGCAACAGAGGAACTTTTAACTAATACATCATAAGAACGTCTAAGAATTTATTGAAGGATCAAAAATAATGTCGTCGCAAAATTAAGAAATCGGTACATACGCAAAAGAACCACAAAGTCTGCAAAGGCCTATAATAGCTCCAAGGTAATGAAATGCATGGAATAGATTATTATTTGGGTAGCCAGTGGTTAAAGGATATCTTTTTTCTTTTGTAAGGTTAAAGAATATCTTACCGAAAAACATTATCATTGATTGAGACAAATTTGACCGTGGTATGGTTAAAAAAAAATTAGCCAGAGAATTCTGTTAGAGAAACATTGCATCCTGTGACATCTTCATTTGTGTAAGATATTAAAAGATTTCAAACATGGATATTTCAGGAATATATTATATGAAATTTGATTAAAAAAAACAACACACACCTGTATGGTGATATTAATGAGAAGGTCTTCATGGAGCAACCACCTGGCTTTGTTGTTTAGGAGACTCAAATCTATTTTCTGCACAAAGCTATTTATAGTTTTAAGCAAAATCTGTGGGCATGGTTCACCAAATTCAGCTATGTTATGACTTCATAGAGGTTTAGGAGATGTGCAATTGACCATTCTGTGTTTTTCAAAAGGGTTCAACAAGGTGCACTATATTAGTTGTATATGTTAATATTCTATTAACAGATGATGATAAAGATGGTATTCATTAGACAGCAAATATTTAACACAACACTTTGCTATTAAAGACGTGGGGAAGCTATGGTACTTCTTTGGTATCAGGATTGCATACTCTAAGAGAAGCATGGTCTTGTCCCAAAGGAAGCATGTACTTGATCTCTTGAGGGAGACTAACCAATTAGGGTGCAAGTTGAAACTCACTCCAATTGGTAAAAATCTATCTTTTTGGGATGACTCTTCAAAGCCTTTCTATGACATTGGGAGGTACTGACACCTCATTGGAAAGCTTATTTATCTCACAGTGATGAGACCAGATATATCCTATGATGTTGGGCTCTTGAATCAATTTATGCATGCACCACAATAAGTACACTAGGATGGTGCAATCAGGGTTCTAACCTATATCAAGAACAATTCGGAAAAAGGCATGATATACTCAAAACATAGACACTCCCATGTTGTTGGTTATTCTAACTCTAAATATGCAGGTGATAAAGATGATAGAAAATCAACTTCAAGCTATTGCACTTATGTTAGGGCCAATTTAGTCACTTAGAGGAGTAATTTTGTCTTACCCTTTCCATTTTTTACAAAAAACCATGGCTTTAACCATAACATCAAACTGCATAATCTGACCAATTATTATGTCAATTTTCATCAATCCAACAACCAATCCATTAGGGCAACAAGTTTGGAGCCTAAGTTCTAAAAAAAATTATATCACATGGTAAGTTAACCATCAACAAAATTACGGATCAACTACTGAAGACATCACATCACTTCCTCCAAAATCATTGATGCTAACCGTAGATGGCAACAAATCTGATCCTCACCATGGCAAAGCTCTCTCACACTCCAAACATCAGTAGAAAACGAGAATCTTCCACCCTTTTCCTGGTCATATCCTATTCTCTCACCCTACTTCCCAACTCTTGTCTTTATTGAGTTCCTTGCAATCTTGTCATGCTAACTTCTCTATGAGTAAATAGTCCAAAAAATCTCTCCATACTAACTCCTCCATAAGTAGACGACTTGAAAATTTTCGTTATGCTGACTTCCAGAGATAATCTTGTTGAGTAGTGGTGGGCTTGTACCGTGGGTCCATAATGACTGACAGTTATTGATCATACATATTAAGGCACCAAGATGCCCAGGTGGTAAGCTTGACACCCAAGCTAAGTCCCTTCAAATGTTCATCATTGACCACAAAATAATAAATGCAGACAATGTTGAAGGGATTATCTCGTATGACTCAAGATAAGTTGAAGAAGGCACTAGATTATTCTTGCAACAAATTGACAAGAAGGCTGCCTTCCATGTCCAAAAATGTAACATAGTGTATGACCTTTGTCATTGGATCAAGGATACTAATGAAGCCCACTTTGTACGAGCACTACACTTTGTAAGTTTGAATGACTGGCAATCAATGCCCTACAAGGGGTAGAAGAAGAATTGTGTTCCTTGTTAAACTCTTGTAGAGTATTTGTCATTTAACAATAAAATCTATTATTGTTCTGCTCAATATGTTTCCCCATGGGAATGAATTTTTATGACCAGTTTGTTATAAACATATATTTCGGACTATTACCCAAATAATTAGTATATCTGAACGATCTTAAGCATATAGAGATTGATGTAAAATCATTCATGACTCCAAGAAACATGTAAAAAAGAAAGAAACTAAGGTTTCGTCTGTTTCAAATTAACATTACGGGAGTATTCAGATCATGGTGGATTATAATATGATGTTCATGGTGTGAAATGAGATATTTGATTCAAATTAAGAGATACGAATTTTAAGATTATTTATGGCAATTCTACTCTAGAATCCAACCAATAATCATTGAGAAAAAGTGGGTTCTTAGATTCAAGAAATTATAATGTAAGGATTGTGCAAAATACACTTGATCAGAATACATTATGTCAATGTTTTTTAGATTATTGCCATGATCAAAAGATCACACAACCCACACTCATAATCCCAACTAAATGACACCTAAAATCCAAACAAAATAGTGAAACAAAGCTTTTTAGGGCAAGTGCCATGGTGTGAATTGACCATGCCTTGGCTTGTCTTTAATTGATTGGATCTTTTGTTAGATCCAATTGATTAAAAATATGTTTTTTGTGGTTCTAAATTTTATTATTGCAAAAACTTAAATATAAATTTTTTGATAGAGTTTTTTAAAAAAAATTACTCTACTTGTAGAAGTTAACTCCCACACCCATACCCATACAAAGAGTTAGTGTTAGGTAGATAACTAGTTGTATAAACTTGATGATCCTTCAAGCACATAAATTTAAATTCTTAACTAAATAATTTTAGGTCTTCCACCGTTTTTGTTAGTTTCTTTTACACAAATTAATTCTCCTCTTCTAATTAGTGCAACTCGTATTCTATTCCTAATAAAATCAGTTTTAGTTTATCCCTTTTAGTATTACTATTCATCCATCTAAGCATATGCATCTCAACAATACTAACTTTTTGCGTATAATCATACTTTATAATCTAACATTCTGAGTCATAAAGTATAGTAAGGCAAAAGGTAGTTTTATAACCTTTAATTTTAAGGGTATACAAAAAAAAAAAAAAAGAGTATCCACCTATCACATAACACTAAATGAATTTCCCCGCTTTATTCATCCTACTATAATCATACGAATAATATGCTTTATAATTTTTCTATTGCTACTTAACATAAATCCTAAATATTTAAAAGTCTTAGTTTTATGAATGCCATGGCCATCTAAGTATACACCTTCATCATTATTCCTATTTTCACTGAATTTGCATTCCATATATTCAATTTTTAACTTATTCAATCTAAACCATTTGGACTCTAAAGTATCTCTACATGGTTATAATTTAGAACTAATTCCTTACTTTCATCAATTAAAACAATTATCAGAAAATAGCATACACTAGGGTTTTTCTCCTTGAATTTCCTTAGTTATTTCATCCATAGACAAACAAATATAGACTTAGGGAGGACCTTTAGTGTAAACATAAGTTTATTGAAAATTCTCTAATTTCTCATTGTATAATAGTAACACTAGTAATTGTTCTTCCAAACATACCTTTTATAATAATAATATATCCTATGAGTACCCCTTTTTTTAAAACCCACTACAATAGGTTTCCAGGAACAAGAGAAAAATAAAATATATAAATTGGCTAGGGCTACAAAAAGGAAATTTAAATATTTGAATTAAGTATATCAATGATGAAGAATATAGAATTTTAATAAGAGAAAGTGAAAGAAAAGATAGTATAGGCATTTTAGTAAACTTTTTGATGAATCTATCAAAAAATTCTTACATGCAAAATTTAGGTAATAGTACAAAAGATATAAACTACAATTATTTTCAAAGAATTAACAATTTGGAGGTAAAGGAAGCTATAAAGAAAATGAAACGTGGGAAAGCTATTGAACCAAATGGTATCCCTATTGCTGTGTGGAAATGCATGGGTGAAGTAAATATTAATAGTTAACTAAGCTCATCACAATGGCACCCTTAAAAGGCAGCAAAGCATACCTAGCTCAGCAGCTTTCAATGCAGCTACTTTTGCGGCATTAACATCAACACCAGGTTCAGCCTCACTAAAAGAACTGATAGGTGCAGAAGTGAATTTTGAATTAATTTCCTTAACTTGCTTCACACTTGTGTCCATCCTTTCATCTTCAGCAACACCCTTCAGCTTAGAGACAGACTTTTCTGAAATCATAAATGCATGCTTTAGTTACACATATGATAGGGGAGAAAACTGCATATAGGTACTCACCAATACCAACAGATTCAAAGGTATTTTCCAGATGTCCCAACTTGTGCTTTTTTGTTGAGGTGCTTGGATCATCATCGACATGCATGTTTTTTTGTGCATCATGCCTATCATTCTTATCCAATTGAGAGGATGGATCCTTTTTCTTGCAAAGTACATCATCCGATTCTCTATCATATTTATTTATATCCCAATCATGCTCCTTGCCAAGCTTTCTCTTCTTCATTATGTTGTCCTCTTCATCTGTTTCCTTGATTCCAGATCTACATGTTGATTTTGAACTCTTGTCCTTTGCAACATTCAAGTCTCTTGAATAATTTTTGGATCCTTCACACAAATATCTATCCTCATTCTTGTACCTTCCTGGGCTACCACGTGAGTCTCGCCTTTCATCTCGAGTTCCTCTATCCTTGGGATGATCCCCAGGTATAGGCTTTGTCCTGTGACTTCTGAACCCATTATCAAATTTATCACGAGAATATCTATCAGCATATCTTGGAGGCCCTCTGTACTGTTCTTGCCTTGCATAATCAAGTGAGTTAGTATCCCTTGATTCCCAACCAGAGTGAGACTTTCGACTATTTCTATCTTCTCCATCAATATCTCTACGTTCTCTCCCATGACGACCACGAGAACTCATATATTTATACCTGTCTTCTCTATCAGAATCCATATACCTACTGGTATTTCTTCCATGTCGATGATGGTGTTCCCTATCTGATTCTTGCTCATTTCTTCTCCTCTTATCATACTTTGCACGATCCTCTCTAGAAGGCACTTGACCATGGCCCTGCCCATGCTTGGAGTACTCTGTGAAAAAGAAAGGGCATCATTTTGCTAGAAATTTTAGTTCAACAAGTATATTAAAAATATCCACTGGGAAGAAGAATAAGATTTAGAAAAAAAGTGAAACATGAAAGAAATCAAAATTATTATCATTTTTATAAATATTATTGAAAATACAGGACAAATAAATGTCCTGATTGTCATATGCATTCTTTGTTAAGAACTTATGTTTAACTATAGTTTGATAATATATATGACAAGAGATCAAACACTCCATATGTGTCTCCAGGCCTACTTTGATTGGATTCACCACTTTTCAATACAACAAAATACACGTTGACATGTTATTATTGTCCATGCTAGTGTGTTTTGAAAGTTGAAATGCAAAACATTTTCATCATGATTACAATAATAGAGAATATGGTATTCAAATTCAGTGAATATAAATATTTTGAGAAAAATAATAAGTGAAACTAAAACTCTTATATCACTTGTAAGCTCTTTTCCACTAGCTAATTAGTTTTAGTAAGAAAAAAATCCACAAAATACATTTCATCCACTTAATTACAGCCTTAGTCATTTTACCAATACCAAGCTGACCAATTTTTTAAATAGAAAAAATGTAAAATAGCTAACAGATCAATTTTAACCATGAAAATCTTTTGAATTCAAATAATCAGAATCAATATGTACGTGGATATTGATAAGGAAAGAAATGCAAATTGTGCCATTTGCTTTATTAAAACCCTAACTGTGCATTTTTGTGTGTGGCTTTTTTTGAAAGTAAAAGGATGAATCTCATTAATCAAATGATACCATACAACCAAAAGGAAGATAACAAAGAAGTAACAACAATAATACGAGTCATAATCACACTATGTGGGGTCAACCACATGAATCCTTCTCTTCCAAGTATTTTTATTTATGCCAAAGAAGCATTCAAAAGAATAAAAAGAAAAAAGAAAAAAAGTGCATATATGCATATGGATATTGATGAGGAACGATATGCAAATTGTGACATTTGCTTTATTAAAAGCCTAACTGTACAAATATACTTATTAGAAATAGGGTAAAACATCTTGATGACTACAGAACACAATGTAATCATAACAATGCATACCATCAGAAGAAGATGAATCTGCATCACTGACAGGCGTGCGACGTCGATACCTCCTACCAGAAGCATCATTTGTGGGTTTACGAAATGTTTGTTTTACATCTGAAGCATCAGAAGATTGGCTTGGTAGAGTAGACTCCATGGCATCAGCAACAGAGCAATCTGATATCAGTGTGAACAGCTTACCTATGATTCTAGGTTTTTTAATATTTTGTATAAACTATAATGTAAAAACCAATTCACCTCTTCAACAAACAGTTACCTTGGAACAGAGAACATGACTGATTGCTTGGTTGGAAGAATATATCAAAAGAAAAATCTTTCAAAAACGAAAAATCCCAAAAAATATAATTAACAAAAACAGATGGATTGAGCCAATTTTTCACAAGGAAATATAAAATTGATCCATGCACCTTATTCTAATCTACATACATGAAGAATTACGTAACAAAAAGCTTCATGCCATTCTCATCCCAAAAAATATACATAGACCTGTTTGTCTTCAAAAGCACAACTCCAAAATGTGACAGTTCCAGTTAATCAAATGGGATTTCCGGCCCATGGAAATAGGAGCAACTCCTACAACTGTAGGTCAAGGAAGAAAATCAAGAGCTGCAAAGCCTCCCTAGGAATGGAATCAATTCTTGGGGCAAAAGGACAATAATGTCCCTGTGCAATCATGTAAATTTCAACAATTCCTATATACCAAGAACCATTTATCCAAAGATTCTACACCCTATATCTCAATACCTCATAGTTACCATCTAAAGCTTTTAAATCCTAAAGATGCTAACATGTGTGTGTGTGTGTATCAGACTATCTATTTCAATAATATTAAATCAATAAATATACACATTTATATTTTTGCATGAAAAGCCTTTAAAATATATATTTAATTAAATGGATGTGGCAAAATAACCATTTGATTGGGACAAGGCAAGCCAAACAACTAAGGCATAACCATGTCACACGTGTGTGCTCCAGCAATTGCCTTATAATGAAATGTGTTTCTTACAGATGGATCTTTAGGAGGGGTTATATGTATGTAGAAGAAAGTCAATGGAAAAGAAGCACTTTCCTTTTAACTAAAAAAGTTGATCAAAATAATGATATTTTTTTAAAAAAAAACCAAAAAGTCAATTCACTTACTTCCAACTTAAAATAAACTCCTCACTTAAAGATTATCCCTGCAAATCATCCTTAAACCCCAATAAACAAGGAATAATGTTAGTCACAAGGATTCATCAAACCATTAAGGATCATAAATCTTATGTTATGAGATTAAGCATTCATTGTTAATTGTTTTACCTTTACAACCTAAAATGGAAGATTTGAATGGAAAATATTTTTCTTTGATTTTCACACATGCACTAACACCTTACAAATGGGCAACAAAATCTTATGACTCATGTTCCCTTGCTTTACCTTTCACTCTATATTTTTTCCATGGTTTTCAAGGCACAATAGATTCTTACAAGGCTGAACCGTATTTCAATTTAAGCAACTTTTTTAAAGTGCTAGTTGCAGTGTATGGTCTTGATGATGCAAGTGTGGCATTGATGGTTGAATAACAAGCAACTAGGACTTACGTCAAACGCGAAAACTAAATTCTTTAGGTGAGGAATCGAATAGTGGGAGATTAGTGGCCAAGCAAGCTCGACAAAATCTACAACAGAATACATATACTCTACAAAATAGCATATAAGTTAAGCATTTGAGGAGACCTTCAAGGGTAGGTGAGATCTTTTGGACTATAGTGGCACTCAAGGTGTGTTTGAAACTATGACACCAATGCAATTTTTCCAAAAAAACCTTTCGTTTGGGGTCAGCTCCCATTCACTTCGGGAGTCAGATACAACTAAAGTTGAAGCTAGTTTGTGAACAAAATTGAAGTTGTATAATAATTAAGGTGTAGAAGTTTAAATGCCGGAGTTTGTGTAGTAATATGACGTTAAAAGTGATTTTAGAGCCAGCTCAAACGAGACCTAAGTGAATCACATCATGGTGTCACTAAAGTATTAGATGACACCAAAACCCTCTTCCAAATGCATCCTACAATTCCGGATTTTTTGGAAACATGACTTCTACAGTTCAATTATAATCCTATTCTATACAAGCAGCTGATGGAAATTATCTTACGGGAAAAATGTGGAAACTTTTGCCTTACATTTTCAAGGATCTTTTTGTAACATTTTATATCCACAAAAAAAACCAAAAAGCTACAAATAGCATTGCTTTCCAATAATCCAGATTTTTGATAATTGTGAACCCAATCACAACGACAAAACCCATAGATGCCAGTAAACATGTTCCAACTCCCGAACCACTTTGCAATGACTTCGGATCTTTCATTGGATGACCATTGATGCCCAAACTTCTCCATATAAATAGCACGAATAATTATAAAGGAGCATCAGTGGTGCCATATTCGAATGAAGCCAACAACCATTGCTTGGTTCAATCCCACCTCTCTCACGCTACCACCAATCTGTAGATCTGTACAAGTTCTGGAGACCTTGCCACTCGGACTTTCCACCTCCAATTACCCCAGTACGGCAGGCTCAGTTGACGATTCCAAGGAAGCTTCTTCCTGCGTGAGATGAATTTTTCATCTGCATCATTCCACTTTGCCAAGTGCACGTTTCACCACCACCAACCAATACAATGGCGTTTGCAGCATCACCAACCCGGTAAATTTCAACCCACACACAAAACACGTAACACGGATAACTTCAACAAAGCTTTTTTAAAAAAGAAAAAAGATAAAAAAGAAACCTCCACCATAGCGAATCGCATGAACATATTTTTACCGGGAGAACAGAAATTTCTGAATACAAGAAAAAAAAACTTGAAAGCAACGACAAAAAAATCCAAGACGATCACAACCCCTCCGATGCACAGATAAACACAATGAGCGAGTTAAGGGTGGAGCCAGGAACCATAGAATCGAGTCGTTTGATGAGACGTACCACTGGCCAAATCGACTTGGAGAACTACCGTGATTAGCAGATCAAACAGATTTACTACCTCCTTCCCACCGGTCTTCGCGATCGCCGAGAATCTCCGTTAGGGTTTCGGACCTGCGAGTGCGAGCGAGGGGAAGAGAGAGAGAACGGATGGAAGCTCAGAGAGCTCCCAAATATTTCAGCCGTTCGATCGAAACAAATGGACAATCATGTGCCGAAAGGTAAATTGTGTTTCGCTGTATTTATTTAAAAAGTAAAATTAAGTAATTATATTTTAAAAAAATATTATATAATTTATAATATAAATTTTTTATATATTTTTTAACGTAAAATATTTGATAATTATTATTATATATACATTAATATATATAGTAAAAATAGAGGTACATAATAAATAACTTTTAAAGAAACAAATCTTTAGGAATACTTGCATTTGGGGAAAAATATAATATTTTTTCATTTTCTTGATATTTGTGTTTTAAGAAAATTGAAAAAAAAATTCTTAGATTTTTTTTGATGGTAATGTTTTAACTTTGTAAGCGTGAAAATGTATTTCATGTATCAAATGAAGAAAAATTTCATGTACAAAATAAAAATAAAATGGTACAAATAAATGAATACTAAGATGGTATTTGTTTTCAGGTGGAATAAAACTTTTTTTGCAATTTTTTTACGTGGCATGAAAAATTAAAAAAAAAAATTCCATCATTTGACATTATATAAAAGTTCTTTTTATCATTATAAGACCCAATAATAGTACTATTATTGGTATTTTTAATTTAGTGTTTATTATGCTGATAAGTCATTCAAGTGATATTTGAACGTGAAGTGATCGAATTTACAATAGAAGATAAGAATACATAATTAGATTATTAAATTCTTTTTTACTTTTGAGCATATAATTATTAAAAATATATCAAATGAGTCAAAATATATTTTTCGAATTTTGCAAATTATTGAGGCAGAAAAGAGTAGTACATGATTGAAGAAAATTTTAAAATATTATTTGTAAAAATCAAAGATACGATGTTACATGGTATTTTTATTATTCTAATTAAATTATTTACACTTATTTTAATAAAATGTTGAATGATATAATAAGATTAAATCACAGACCACTGGTTAATAAGATTGAGTTTTCAATGTTGTAAGATAAAATACCACAGAAGTATTATATTATTGGTTACGAAACTTTTCTAAAAAATTTAAGATTTTAAATTTAAATTTGTATTTAAAATATATTATTCACGACTACTTGTATTTCTTTAATACAATCTTAATATACTTATAAAAAATATTGCAAGATAAATAATTGTATAATGATTTTGTTTATAAACTTTAATTGTATGATATTTGTAGATTTTATCTTATTAAAATTAATTGATTAATAAAAAAAACTCGTAAACGATATAAGAGTCTCAATTTCGTTCATTGTTTTTAATGTAAGATTATTTTTTTTAATACATTCTTACGCTTGCGATTCTCTCGTGAGAATACTTTGCATAATGTCTTATGTAATTAATTATGTAATTAAACGTACATAAATCAACTTTGATATCGTGTAAATTTTATTTCTCTAAAATCAATTAACAAGAAAAGACTCGTAGGTAATATAAAAATTTTAATTTTACTTATTATTTTTAACATAAAACTATTTTTCCAACGACATTTTACACATTTGGACGTGCGTAGATAGAGCAAGAACGATTTTTACGTTAAGGCATGCAAAATGTTACATTGTAATAAAAAACTTCAAGTCAACATTGTTATACAGTGATCAAAGCAATGGAGAACTCTAACACTCTACGGTGATTGAAGTATAGAGCTGCACAAATCAAATGAACATATTATATAACGATTCACGCTTGGGCCTCGGCTTTGAGTCTTGGGGTTGTATTTGTTTAAGTAATGAAATTAGGTAAATGATGTTCGTATTTTTTAAGAAATTACATGATTTATGATGTAAATTTTTGAATAGTTATTAATTTGTAATATTAATATTATTCAATAAATATTAATGTACATGGTTATAATGTACAGTAGAAAATAAAGATACATAGTAGAAAATGTTTAAACAACCTTACAAGTCCATAGATTTTTTTTCCATACCGTCTTTAATACTGTTGTCGATAGAGATGTCAATGGGCCATGTTGGCATGGCCCAGCATAGCCCAGCATGGCCTGGCATGGTTTGATTGTGCCGATCAACGGCATGGCAGGAAAAAAATTTCGTGTCGTGGGTCGTGTCTGGGTTGGACCCTCAAGTCGTTTGTGCTGTGCCGGCAAGACACGAATTCTAGCATGACATAGGCACGGCCCGGTCTAGCACGAGACTATGACTAAGTGTGTCTTTTGAGTTGGCAACTGGGTCGCAAGAGGGGTGGGGGGACCGGTTACCAGGTCGTATGGCCAGTGAAGTGAACAGTCGTGTGCACGCAACGAGATGAACACATTAAACAGGTCGTGTGGTCGACGGAGCGGACGGGTTGCCAGGTCATTTGGCCAGCAGTTGAGTCATGCGGCCGACAGGTGAACGACCGCATGTGTGGGAGGGGGGTGAACAGGTCGTGTGGCTGGTGGGGGGGATGGATCGCTGAGTCATGTGGCCGATGAGGGGGATGGGTTGCTAGGTCGTGTCACTGGCAGGGTGAACGATCGCGTGCACGGGAAGGAGGTGAATGAGTCGTGTAGTTAGCAAGGGGATGGGTCATTGGGCCAGTAGTCGGGTCGTGAGCCTGGCAGTCGGGTCGTGAGGTCGGCAGTTGAGTTGTGAGGTCGGTAGCTGGGTCGTGAGGCTGACAGTCGAGTCGTGAGGCCGACGGGGTGAACGATCGTGTGCACGGGAGGAGGGTGAACGGGTCGTGTGGCCGGCAAGGAGGATGGGTTGCCGAGTGATTGGACCGACAACCAGGTCGTGCGGCCGATGGGGTGAACAATCACGTGCACGGGAGGGGGGCACGAGTTGCCAGGTTGTGCGGTTGGTAGGGGAGACGGGCTACCAAGTAATTGGGCTGGCCGCCGGGTCGCAGTGCCGGGTCTCGGAAAGAATGTTGTAATTTGTTAATTAAATAATAAATTAATTTAAAAATCATGTCGGTCAAAATCATGTCATTAACCGACACGAATAGTATTTTTTCATGTTACAGGCTGACCCATTAGTGGTGTGGGTCGTGCCGGTACAAAAATCGTGTTGTGTTGGCCCGACACGATTGACAACTTTAGTTGCCGAAAAAAAAATTTGATTAAAAAATATAGAATTCTTTTTCTTTTTTTTAATATAGAATTCATTTTTAAGATTTTTAAGTAAATTTATCCTATCTATTTTACAAATAAAATGGTGCAAGTAATAATGACATACGAAAATTTATAAAGAACTAAAATTTCTTATTTCTAAACGAAGAGTCAAGTAAGTTTGTATATAAAGGAGTTTTACGAAAAGTAAATAAAATTTGTTCAATTGAAATAAATCAGTTACCTTTAAAACATAAATATTCAAATAAACTTTAAAAGTGCTTGTACAAATTGATCAAAATTTTAATACAAGTGATTTCAATTAATTGAAATTTTTTGTCTTATCGTATAAATTCAACTATTTCTTTATCCATTTTGAAGGAGGATTTGTACTTTTCAAATAGTCTAGAAATAAAAGTTTAAAAATAAAAGTATTCATTTAAAAAGAAATTTAAAATTTTCCTTTCTGTAAGTACATCAACATTGTATCCTTATTTGAGAGAGGGCGACGAGAGATTTTTCCAGCAAAAGGTAAGAAAATCCAAAAATTTAGAGATTTGTAGTTAAGATATTTTCAAATTTCTTTTTTGAAATTGTAATTTCAGGTGCATTTGGTGTAACTCTTTTTAATTTAAGAGGTTAGATAGAATTAAAGTTGAAATTAGTTTTATAAATAATATTAAAATTATATAATAATTTAATTGATAAAAATTTACATATTAAAATTTACAATGTTACGAATAATTTTAAAAATTTGAAAAAATTAAAACCAAACAAAACCTTCGTCTCCTACAAACATCCTTGAAATTGCATATTCCTTTGTGAAATTTTCTTACTCAAATTTTTCGTTTAACACACACCCTTTAGTCATTTAAAATATTTTTAAAGATAAGTCTAACCTAGTAGGTTTAATCTTTATTTGTTTACCAAATTTTAACTCTCGTTACTTCAATTCTAACTAATAATATTCTTTTCTCATACTGAATTATCTCTAAGGTGATGGACATTTGATTTTACATTGGAGTACTAAAAAAAATTTAATAAACAACTTTAATCGAGAGTTAGAATTAAGATAATTTTATAAATGATGTTAATAAATTATAAGATAAAAATTTGTATATAAAAATTTATATAATAACGATAATACACGTGAATTTACGTAAAATTGATCAAACAAAAGTCTTAGAATTTGCTAGGGACCAATCAATTTGTCAAATATATTATAGAAATTTATTAATAAAAGAAATTTTGGACATAATATTTTCTAAATCAACAAACGTACGTAGCTTAATCATGTAACTAATATGCAATATAAATATTTAAAAATATTTATTTATTTTTATTATTAATAAAATTTAAATCGATATATCTAAATTATAAAATAAACAGTTGCAATATTTGGGCAGCAGTTATATCAAAAAAAATTCAAGATTTTTTTAAAAATTTATAATGCAAAAAAAAAAAACTCTAGCTCATGGTCATGGCCGCGACCTTCCGCGTTAACAATGTCGGTGGCGGCGACGGAGTCGACGCCGATCGATTCACCCCCCGGTTCGATCGCCGCCTTGCACCTTCGCCGGAAGAGGAGAAGGAGGCTGTGCGCACCCGCGAGAAGCGTCTTCGGCTCCCACAGCCTCCGCCTCCGTGGGAGATCCCCAAGGATCCAACCACCCGGGCCTCCGGAACAGCAGCGCCCGCCTAGCCTCCACTCTCGCGGTCCGGACGGCGGTCGAGGGCCGGTCCGAAGCGTGGGGGAGGATGCGGGGCGACGAAGTTGAGGACGAAGGCCCGGATTCGGTCTGCAGGAACGGGTGGGGAGAACGACGGGCCTCCAGCCGCGGCGTCGTCGTGGAGGAGGGATCGTGGGAGGAGGAAGGGAGGAGGGGGGCGGTGGCGGTGCCGCGTTGGCGTAGGGTTTCGATCATGTCGCGGACGCAGTGCCAGAGCGTGGGGAGGACGAGGATGGCGAAGAGGATGCTCGCGAAGACCAGCGCCCCCCAGAGCATGGCCGACCGACCGAACGATCGGCGAGCGCACAGAGGAGGAGGAGGAGGAGGAGGAGGGCCGGCGGAGCGGATGAAAGATCAGGGTTTTGGAAAACTTTACCTTTGTCGTCGACGACGACGATCCTGATTTCGCTCGTATCGGTTACTTCTTCTCGCGGTGGAATCGTTGGCAATGCACACGTAACATGTGGTGTTACCCGCCGTTAAAGCGACAGACTTTTTATTAAAATTTATCATCTTAAATTTAAAATTCTATTAATATATTAAATTTTTCGAAATCCAACAAAAACTTGTAACGTATTTGAGTATTTATTTAAAATTATAATATAATTTTTACATTTATAAATTGTAAGCGTATGGTGCTTATTGTATAAACATACGTAAGTACCGGTGAATCATTGTAAAAATCTTACTAAATTTATATTAAAATTTACATTACGAAGAATATAAATCTCAGAAAGGAAAAATAAAGATTCAAATTTTTCTAAAATAACTAAAAATCAAAAATCCGAAAAAATCCGTAAATCAAAAAAATCGAAAGAAATAAATCACAAAAATCTCCTAAAAACCGTAAATAAAAATCCGAAAATCAAAATAAATGAAAAAAATCAAAATCAAAATCACGAAATCGCCAAGAAATCCGTAAAATACGAATTTTCCATCGCCCCTTTTCTTTTTCTTCCGTGCGGGCAAAAATTGAGTACGGCGCCGATTTCAAAGTAATTTTTTTCAATTTCAAAATTTAAAAATGTTAAATTTAAAAATACATTTATTTTAATTTTAAAATATAATTCTTAACGATATTCGAATGAGTGACACTTTTTTTAAAAAAATTACATTTGTTTGTTTGAAACTTTACAAACTTTTCAAATTTTTTAATTTTACCATTAAAGAATATTTTTTAATAAATATTATTAACAATACTGTAGCGGAATGGGTATGTTTACATCTTATAGTGAAAAAAATGTGTTTATTTGCATTACTCTAAAAAATACTTTAACCTACTTTGTAAGTCAGAAGCAGGTGCAAATAAATGCATCTTAAAGTTAGTTTCGTAAATAAAATTAAAACTATATAGTAATTTAGGTAATAAAAATTTATACATTAGAATTTATAAAATGATAATAACGTAAATGATTTTAAAAGTTGAAAAAACTATTTGTGAATGATACATTAATATAATAATTGTTAAAAAAACTATAATTTTATCATCAAATTGAAATTTAATTTTTTAAATATTTTTGCCACGTTTACCTCATAAGTTTTTTTTTCCCTTTTTTATTATAAATTAAATTATTTATTGATTTTTTTTTATTTTGTTATTTATTTTTAATGTAGTTATTAAAATATTATCATTTATATCCTTTAGTTGTGCTTCTTTATAATTTAAATTGAATAAAACTGAATAAAATAAAATAAAGACAAATTATTCTTTTAAATTAAGAATAATTTAAATTTAACAATAATAGATGATAATAAGTTACCAGTAACTAATAATTAATTACCACTATCGGTTTCTTTAGAGCTGCATTTTGTGTGAAAGCTCTCCCTTTTTTAATTATTGAAGAATAAATTAAAAGAAGTATAGGTACACTTAAAAGACTATTTAATTATGAATTGCAAAAAAAATTAAATTCACGTAATTTAATCAAATATTTTACAATAGACATAAATATTTAAAAGATAAAAAGTTCAGATTGCTTTCCATGCCTTTTATTATATAAAGTTGTTAAGATTATATTTATTAAGTTACACCTTTTTTATAATTAATGTGGTCGTTCTCTGAATATTTTTACGGGAATTATCATGTATTTTCTAGGTATTGTCACTCTGCCTGCTAATAGCTTTTATTCCTGCATTAAATCCAATCTCACCAACAAAGGTATTGAATGGAATGAATGCCCATCAATTCTATTGATAAGATAAGGACCACTAATATTGTTTTTATTTAAAATATAGAATGAGGTGATATGAAGTTTAGAATGTGTGTGACTACTTTTTTAGTTGTATTTACTATGCATTGTAGTTATGTACGGTGAATCAATTAAACAATAGTAAGGTACATGGTAAATTGTAATGTGTGAATTTATGTATAGAAATTTATACAATAATAATAATATACGAGAATTTAAGAAAATGGAGAAAAAATCTTCCACAAGTGAGGTCTTAGGCTTCATTCGGTTGAGGGGAGTTGAAAGTATTTTTTTCGTTATCAATGATGAGCATTGAAGCGCTATTTTGCATCGACTGTTTCCCGCTTTGACACTCTTAAAGTGGGGAAAATTGATTTCCTTTATATCATCGAAATTTCTTCTATGCATCATCAAAACTTCTTTTGTACTATCAAAATTTTCTCTGCAAACTACTAAAACTTTCTCTACACTACCAGAATTTCCTCTACACCACCTGAATTTTCCTTTACGAACTATCAAAACTTCATCTACATTACCAAAATTTTCTCTACGAACTACCAAAACTTCATCTACACCACTGTAATTTCCTCAGCACACTGTCTGAACTTCATCTACACCTTTTCGTTACAACAAAACTAATATGTTTTACAATATTATAATATTTTTATGTTTTAACTTTTTTTTAAAAAATCATATAGAGAGTTATTTGTGTTCGATAAATTATAATAGAGAGTTGTTTAAAAATAAATAAGTTAATATTTAATAATTTAAAATAATATATTATTATTAAAATTTAATTTTATATTTGATAAATTACTATAAAGATTTAATGATACATTGTGATTGAAGTCTGTTTTACTAAATGAAGTCTTAGTTTCTTCTCCCAATTGATCATCATCCTCCAAGGTATCTTCCTGAGATTGTGATGCAATTCAACAATCCATCGTGCAACTGGGAAATTGGAAGGCTTTTCAATAATATTAAATTATTTTTTAAAGCTGAGACGCAACGATCAACGTTATTTTATTTTTTTTTAAGGTGAGGTTTCCTTTTTTGTTTTAATTAACTTGGAAAGTTAATATAAAAGTAAGTAAAATAAATAAAGTTAAATTATATAATATTAATAGGGATACATCATTCGTCACTAGATATTAAAAAAATGTCAACTTATTTATCAGTCACTGTACATGACATATTTTATTACTAAATTCCTTACATCAGTGACAGATAATATTCGTCATTGTTGATAAATAATTTGTCACTGATGAGACGTATTTAATGAGAGATTTCATTATTCGTTAAAAAATTCCTTTAGTAGTGTCTCGTATAGTGACCGATGAATCTAAAATTCATTGACGGAGTTTGGAATTTTTAGTGGTGATAAATTTGTGGTGTATTAAAAATTTATGTATAAATTTTTGTATGATGATAATAATATATATGAAAAAAAATATTATATGAATTTAACTTTAAGAGGATTTGTGTTGTCTAGACATTTTGAAAAAGGAAATTTTAAATTTTTTTTTTGAATTTTGAGGTATTGTACATATTAGAAAATTTAGAAAAATTTTAAAATTTTCCATCGTGTATATATATGGAAAATAATCGATTGAAAAGTGAGTGTTTTCAAATATTTAATCAAAATATTTTTTAAGTAAAATCGAATTATTATTTTTTAAAATCCACCCTAATATTTAAGTTAAAAAAAATCTACCCTAAATTATTTTTATTCAACACTACATAATTAAAATCAAATTATTTTAAAAAAATCCACAAACTTCTTTCAAATTTAATCACCGTATTCATAATTAATGAAAAATTAATTAATTTTTATAAGTTAATTAATACAACAGTTCGAAATATATGTACGTGAGTGAATTTTTAAAGTTAAAGGAAAGAGAGTACATACGTCTTTTTAGGTGAAGAGAGAAAATGTTTTTAAATTTTACCTGCATGAGATAGTGTTTTAAAACACCAGTCTTTTGATACAATCCTTCGGCCATTTACCACAAAACGCCGATTCTCTCATTACGTGAAATTTTAAGTTCACACATGATGAGAGAATCAGTGTTTTATGGTAAACGGTCGGACGATTGTATTAAAAGACCGTTGTTTTAACATTACATGTGAAATTTTAAGTTCACACGTGATGAGAGAATCGACTTTTTATGGTAAATGGCCAGACGATTGTATTAAAAGACCGGCGTTTTAACATTTACACGTGAAATTTTAAGTTCACACATGATGAGAGAATCGGTGTTTTATGGTAAACGGCCGGACGATTGTATTAAAAGACCGGCGTTTTAACATTCACACGTGAAATTTTAAGTTCATACATGATGAGAGAATCGGCGTTTTATGGTAAACGGCCGAACGATTGTATTAAAAGATTGGCGTTTTAACATTCACACGTGAAATTTTAAGTTCACACGTGATGAGAGAATCAGCATTTTATGGTAAATAGCCGGACGATTGTATTAAAAGACCGGCGTTTTAACATTCACACGTCATGTTCAGTAATTGGGTGTGTACTTTAGAACACTCGCGCTTAACTTAAAAAGTTATGTGTGAATGTTAAAACACTGGTCTTTTAATGCAATCATCCGGTCATTTGACATAAAACGCCGATTCTCTCATCACATGTGAATTTAAAATTTCAGGGTGGATTTTTTTAACTTAAATATTACGGTCCATAAACGGTAGTTTCGTGCGTCACTTCTTTATTTTAACAGTACTTCCGTAAAATCCTTGAGAAATACAGAAGTTGAATACTTCCCATAGAATAGTGCATATCGTAATTAATATTTCCACCCTAATATTTAAGTTAAAAAAAATCCACCCTGAATTATTTTTATTAAAAACTACATAATTAAAATCAAATTATTTTTAAAAAAATCCACAAACTTCTTTCAAATTTAATCACCGTATTCGTAATTAATGAAAAATTAATTAATTTTTATAAGTTAATTAATACAACTGTTCGAAATATACGTAAGTGAGTGAATTTTTAAAGTTAAGGGAGAGAGTGTTTTTAAATTTCACTTGCATGAGAGAGAGTATTTTTAAATTTCACTTACATGAGAGAGAGTGTTTTTAAATTTCACCTACTGCATGAGAAAGAGTGTTTTTAAATTTCATCTGTATGAGAGAAAGTAACTTTTAAGTTTTTAAATTTTAACAGAAGTGAGTTCTGTAGGCACCTACAGAACTCGTGCCCTCTAATATATATGATAAAAATTTATATGAATTTAACTTTAAGAGGATTTGTGTTGTCTAGACATTTTGAAAAAGGAAATTTTAATTTTTTTTTTAATTTTGAGGTATCGTACATATTTGAAAATTTAGAAAAATTTTAAAATTTTCCATCATGTATATATATAGATTTTTTCTATCATTTCTCTTAGGTTAAGAAAATTCTTATAACTTGCGAAACTTTCATCACAACGTATTTTCTTGTTCTCGTGTATATTACCTAATCTACTTTTATTATCGTTGAACTTGTAACTACATTAAAAAATGTAAAATTATGTTTGAAATGTTAAAATATAAAATTTATATAAATTTTTAAAATTAATTTTCTTGAATTTTTACTATTTGTATAGGTAATTTTAATTTTTTTTATTTCTTAAATTTTCTTTTATATTTTTAAAATTTCTATTGCTTGACATGCATAAATTTGGTCTTATTTGTTTTCTTAACTTTAACTTTAATTTTAATTTTATATAAACTTCTATATATTATCATCATCACACAAATTCCAACGTATAAATTTTTAAATCATAATTTACCATATAAACATTGTTTATCTTAAAATTTTAGAATTTACGATAAAATATATGATATAAAGAGATAATAATATTAATTTGAAAAAAATATACAAATTATCTGATAAATATATTGTGATACATATTAAAAACACAATTACATGTAAAAAATATACAAATAAACACAGTTATAATTTTATTATTATTTGTAAAATTATCTTTAATTTTAATTTTTTATAATTTTTAATGTTAAAATTAAAAAAATAAAAGAATCATTCGTGAAGTTACGAATTCTGAAACGCAACATCAAACCATTTTTGTATTAATGTCAAGCTGTTCATCTGTGCACAATTTCATCTGGTGCGGTGATCAGAGTTTGCACTGCGAGAAAAGTGAGGTGCTGGTCACTTATGCGATCCGACCGATCTCCGCAAGGCTTTTCAATGGCGGTCGAACTCCGACAACTCCGCCTCCTGGACCTCGTCTGCCTCCTCCTCCTCGTCCGCCTCCCCTACTCTCGTCAGCAGCAGAATCTGCACGAAGTAAGCCGGGAGCCTCCCCCTCTTCCTCCTCCACCTTCTCATGTCTCGGTGATTTACTCGCTGTTTTCTTCGTCTTCTTCTCTTCAGTTCTGCGAAGCTGGACGGGGCGGCGCGGCGGATTCGTGCCGGTCTGCTCCTTCTTCTGCAGCTTCCTCCTCCTCGAAGATCCTGATCAAGGGAGGGACGGTGGTGAACGCCTACCACAAAGAAGTGGCGGACGTGTACGTCGAGAATGGGATCATCGCGTCCGTCAGACCTGACATCAAGGTGTGGGGGCTAGATTTTCCATGAAAAAAAAACTTGCTTTTTGCGGCCATAGCGTTGACTTGAGATGCGCGAGGATTTTGTGCGGCAGGATTTTGGTTTTCTTTCTTGACATTTTGAGCGTTCTGTTGCTGTTGTTTTTGCTGGACTGGCTCACTGTTGGTCGAGATTAGGGTGTCATTTTTGATATCGTACACCTGGTAGTGTGGAGATTCTTAATTACAGACGGTTGGGACTTAAGTATCAACGACGTCACCAACCACTTCATCACTTCGGGGGAGTGGGAAAAAGTGATTTTTAGGTGAATAATTTTGAGATGCGAAGAGAGAGAGAGTAATTTTGATAATGAAAGGAGTAGATCTAGAAATGTGAATGTACGAAAATAGGAGTATTGTTAGAAGTTGAAAGTAAGGAAAAGTGAATGATGCCGAAGGGTTTTTTAGCTTAGTGGCATGTCATTCTTAATTTGTTTTTTGCTCGAATGTTGATTACCATGGGGGATGATGGGTTCCACGGTATCCAAACATCAGAGAGAAATAAAAATATTGTCGGTGTTTATGTTCTGTAATATAAGATTTTCAAGGGTGTCATGGCTGATCACCAACTCAGCCGTTGACAACCTTGGAAAATGTTATATGGGAGTACTTGTCATGTACAGTGCCTTTTCTCTTTTAAGGAAAATTTTATTGGTCATGTTGTTTATCAAACTAAAATTCTCAGAAAATCTGTGATTTTTTGTTTATTTTCTATTCATGGCCCAGTGACACTTAGATCACTTCAGTTGTTCTTGATCACAGGTTGGTGATGATGTTGTTGTTATAGATGCCACTGGGAAGTATGTTATGCCAGGTAAGAATATCATGCTTCTGTGCTGCTTTTTATCCATGTTTCTCTAAAGGGATATTATTTGAACAAGAAACTACTTGCAATGCTCATACCAGGTGGAATTGATCCTCACACTCATTTAGAAATGGAGTTCATGGGCACTGTTACCGTGGATGATTTCTTCAGTGGCCAGGCTGCTGCATTAGCTGGAGGAACAACAATGCATATTGATTTTGTTATACCTACTAATGGAAATTTATCTGCTGGTTACGAGTCATATACAAGGAAAGCAAATAAATGTATCATGGATTATGGTTTCCACATGGCAATCACCACGTGGAATGAAGAAGTTGCAAAGGACATGGAGATCATGGTCAAGGAAAAAGGTTGTCTTCTCAAATGTCAAGTTTTTACACCATTCCTAAAAAAAAGTAGTTATGAACTTATGATTAAGTGAAAATGAGTGTTTATGAACAAGTGCCTTTTTCAAGGTAAAAAGGTTGGATCTCATTAAATAATCAATAGGATACATCTAACATGAGGATTTACCAAACTGGTAAATCGAAAGGACAAGAAAAAACACTACGATGGAAGCAGCAAGAAAAGCTGAAAAGGTGGTGTCAACGGTGACAAAGTGACCCTCTCCTGATGGCTTCTACCAAGGCTGACAAGGTCTCCAAGGCAGCTGCAATCTGCATAAAAAACAATTCGGTTTCTAGTGCTCCAGATGGATCAACACACTTCATGAACAAACAAAGGAGCCACTGCTTTGAATCCCTCATCCTACCCTTAAGAAATACTGTCAAACTCTGCTGAAACTGGTGCATATTAGTAAAAATAGTCCCCCTTAATCTAAATCATATGAGAGAGATATTCACACATGCCAAACCACCTAACAGTTTAGGAATAGATGCTCCACACTTTCTTTAGCCCTTCCACAAAGGTTACATTAGGCATCCACATTCAGTAGCCAAATTTTGTAACTAACCTTTCATGGCATAGGAGCCACATAAAGACCTTGACCTTCAAAGAAAACTTCACTTTCCACACAATCTTCTAAAATTTCCAGGTTTCTCCAATCCTCCCCATTAGGGCTTCATAATAGCCCTTAACTATGAAGATCCCCTGTTTTCCTGACTTCCAAATAACTTGGTGTCTCTGTCAACACCAAGCTTGGGCTTAGGAGCTCTATCTAGCAGATCTGGAAGTGATGCTGCCCGCTGTAGTTTGCATTCCTCAGGATTTCTGCAAAGCTGAATATTCTGAACAGCATTGTAATAGGTGCCTACTTCGTTAAGAGTACCCTGTTTGCTACCAGATAGAGTGAATACAGATGGGTAGATCTCCTTCAGGGAACTATCTGCAACCCACTTATCCTGGCAAAACTTGATTCTCTGTCCATCACTGATTACAAATGCTTTATTCTCATGAAAGTAATCACGGAATGCACAAATGGCTGACCAGAAAATAGACTATTTCAATAATGAACTTGAATTTCAAGCATGTCTTGTTAGGGATTTCTGGTTTTACAATTTACCGTTGACTCTTTTTCATACTAATATTTGTTCATCGTGATTTCATCAGGAATCAACTCTTTCAAATTTTTCATGGCTTACAAAGGATCACTTATGGTTTCTGATGAGATGTTATTACATGGCTTGGAGAAATGCAAATCTCTTGGTGCAGTGGCTATGGTTCATGCTGAAAATGGAGATGCTGTTGCTGAAGGACAGAAACGGATGATTGACCTTGGCATCACTGGACCAGAGGGACATGCACTTTCTAGGCCTCCTCTGGTAATTCTGCACATCTATTTCATATCTGCATGGCACGCTCAGGCTTGTGTATTGCTTATTTTATTTGATGTATTATCATAGTCTCTACTTCCTCTGTAAAGTATGTATGGGAGACAACTTATTCTCAGGGCCCATGTCATCTGAGCATCTGATGATGTATGTGATTATCAATTTCCTTCATGTCTTTACTGTTATACTGCATGTGATGCTGCAAGTGCTAAGTATCTATCAGTTATTCTACACAATCTATGGTTTTGCTAATTTCGTGTTAACTTCCATTTTTGTCCTCTTTGGTCTCTTTCGAGCATTATCATAATTAATTGTGGAATTCTCATAGTTGATCACTTTTTGTATGATTGCATCTTTTAGTAGGCATGGATGTATGTTTTATATGCTGTTAACTTGATGGTTGGTGCATTTTCTTTATGCAGCTGGAAGGAGAAGCATCTGCTCGGGCCATTCGATTGGCTAATTTTGTGAATACACCGCTCTACGTTGTTCATGTGATGAGCATTGATGCAATGCAAGAAATAGCACATGCTAAAATAGCAGGTATTAAATTTTTTAGCCCCATTCCTCATAAATGAATGTACATATAGCATGCTAATCCTAATATCATATGAATAGTGTGATTTTTTAGTTTCATGAAAATAAACATATTAAGAGTGCATTTGCATTGCAGATTTTGCTCCAAATTCAATCTGCATCCATTCCAAGAATCAATTTTTCTTCAGAAATATTTTTTCGGGATTTTACTACAAAAATTCCAAGAAAATTATGGGAGAGAAATCAATTTGAAAATTAGAAGAAAGAAGAAGCAACATAGGTGTTGATTCTTTGGAGTAGGAGAGAAAATGAATTTTTTAAGAGGCAGAAGCAGAAGCTATATTTCCGAACTCATCTTAAATGATAGACATTTTCAATCTTTTCGTGGTTTTAATACTTTTGAAAAACTTAAATATGGAAAATTTGAAGCTTGTAGAAAATAAAACTTGTTATTTTGGGCTGAATTAGACATCAACTTGCTGCTTACCCAATATGTTTGGTGTTTATTGTGGTGATCCTGTTTTTATCCAATATTAACTTGTAACCAATCATTACGAGAAGAGCATTGGGTAAGATTAAATTGCCAAAATGGATCACAATTTTATTTAAAAAGAAAAATAATCAACATAAAGAACCTAATAAATACAATGTAGAAAGTCACATCATTTTCATTTTAATATGCTTCAAGATATTTGACAAGCTTTACTTGTCTAATAAATCAACAGTTTTTAAGTTTATAAGCAAAATAAATCAACACGTAAACAATGAATTCACATTAGCAAATTCTAGTTAAGAAAATTTATCTACTAGGAAAAAAGAGGTTTGAAATGTATTTAAAGTTCAAAAGAATCTAAAATTATTGATATTTCATGCTCCATAAGGTTAATGATTACCAAAATTCTGAATACTAAAAGTGATTGGAATCAAAAAGCAATCGATTGGTTAGCAAGGCTGGGCTAACCACGCCATCTATGACCTGTAAAGGTTTAAAGCTTTAATCTAAACCGTAAACTAGTGATTCAAGTTCAATATGTTAACATGTTAAGCTTGATCAATTGACAGTTCCATGTTGTCGATTTCAATGAGGCGATCACCTTGGATTCAAAAGTGTTTGATTTCTTATATTATCACTTAGTTCCATAAATGGATAATATTTTTCAGTTTTTTAGGGTCATCACCATGACATCACCTTTCACCTTAAGAATCTTAACATTTTTATTTAAATCACAGGGCAACGAGTCATTGGTGAACCTGTTGTTTCTGGTTTACGTCTCGATGATTCGCTTCTTTGGGATACTGATTTTACAACTGCAGCCAAGTAAGCAGTCAATGTATTCCTTCACCTCAACTTTAACATTGATGGGATATGAAGTATTTAAATAGAACTTTTTTCTTTACATTTAGATATGTGATGAGCCCCCCTATAAGGGCATCAGGTCATGACAAAGCCCTTCAAGCTGCCCTTTCTTCTGGAATTTTGCAGGTTCCCCCTTTTTGAATGTCTAGAGTAACAACATTTTAAATTTACCTTTATGTCATCTGCATTCTCAATCTTGTATTTTATTTTGCTTTGTGCCTCTAACATTCCATCTTTCCAGATTGTTGGAACTGATCATTGTACATTCAACTCCACACAGAAGGCTTTTGGTATAGATGATTTCAGAAAAATTCCGAATGGTGTCAATGGTATTTAGCTATCCCTTTATTATTATTCTTTTCTAAATCTGGATGCTATCTAAGGTTCCATGTGTCCTTTGGTGTTTTGTTTGAGATGAATTCAGTTCCTGCTGGGGACCTTTAACCTGTGGGACACAAGCAGAAAAAAAGAAGACATAAAAAATACAAAACCACAGCAAGTCCAAAACTGATGAGAACTTCCTGAAAAGGGAGTGATTGTGGAAAATTTATCTTCAGGAACTCTTCTAAAAATGGAAGAAATGACTGTTTGAATGGATTTCAATGCAATTCATTTTGCTGAAATTGCTGTTAAAAAGATGTGACAAGGGACATGCATGCATAGGTGACCACATGTATGTGAGATGAATTGTTGGTGACTTATGATGCGCTCTTGTTTGTTTACCGAAGGATGGTGGCGAAGGCTCTCCAATACCAATCCGTTGTGGTGGATTTAGGTATCCAAATCCATTCACAGTTTGGTGGCTTCTTGAGTCAATGTGCTCATCCTATGCAGTTGTAGAACTTTTGTCCATCCTTCTTCATTTCAACTAAACTTGGTTACCACACTCTCTCCTCACTGTTGTTCAAAGGCTACCAGGGTATGCTCCAAGTGCTACGATAGAGAAAATCTTGCGAAGGATTGTCACAATGAATTGGTTTGATAAACGTAAATATTTGGGCCATCAGGCAGCCTATTGCACTGCCCCTTACTAACTCCCTCTGGAAACAATCACCTGGAACTCATTGTCAAAAGGACCTACTATTGGTTGCCTATGCCTCCAATGTCTCCTTTAAGGATGCTTTGCTGGGAAATCACTGTCAACAACATCCCATGTCTCTTGGTAGGCTTAGTAGCTCTCATTGTGTCAATCTCCATATGATCAAAGATTCAGTGTTAGGTAAGGCCATCCTCAATGATGCAATTTGTGTCATTTGGGAAGCTTTTGGTGGATTGAGGTCTGTTACCTGGAGCATCTAGGAACTCTTAGTGGAGTTGTAGATTCAATACTTTGTGCTGGTTTGAAGGGGGGTTTTCTTGTTCTACCGTTGGAATAAAGATTGAGGTCTTCGAATAGAGATCCAATGTGGTTGCGTTGAGTGAGATTTGATTTCATGACTTCCAGCAAAACACTTGGTTGCCCACCAATTTATCCTTAGGTGGGGCTGATCATGGAATATCTCTTTGCACAGGTTGTACTTGCTGTGTTTTTGTATGGGGAGATAGGGAAAGGCTTATTGCATCCTTACTGCTATATAAGTAACTTTTTGCGGTGACATCTTCATAACTACCTTGTTGATCGTGGGATCTCAATATAATGGGGCCTCTCTCATCAACTCATCCTTGTTTGACTACGCACATGAACAAAGGCCCATATGATTTCAAGTTCTATTTGGATTACCCATCAATTGATTTGGAATTGGAGGGGGTCACCTAGACTATGGAAATTCAAATGCAAGCACAATATATCAAGTATTTGGTGCATTATTAAAAGGAGTTATCTCACTCAAGGAGGAGAATGGACAAAAGAGCTAAGCATGCATGGCCAACCATAAGGAAAGCTAAGTCACATCATTGGTGATGAAGGATAACCGAGCTTAACCCAAATGTCCCTTATAGGTCTAATGGCAATTTGGGACTTTTACTTCTTACTTTGGGATTTTGGTAAGAGGAAGGAGAAGCTGGATCCTTCATGTTTAGGGGGTAAAGTAGTCATTTTAGTAGAGGAAATCTCACTCAAAGGTGTAACGTTGCTTGCACCAACAAGTTTCTCATTTGTGGCAAAGTCACCTAGCATGCAAATTTGTCAGCCACGTTTGCCAATAAAAGTCACCCACTAGTGGAAAATGCTAGCAAGGTCTATTGGCTAGTCGCTGGTGACCTAGCGTGAAGTGCATGCAAATTTTCCATGTGAGAAATGTTGACTGGTTTCATTGGACCATTGGCAGGTTTCAGTGGACCATTAATAGATTTTCATTGGGCCATTGATCAATTGTTTTGGACCATTGATGATGTCCTAGGAAGATATTTTCAGGCCATCAATGTTGTCTTAGGTTAAACCTTTGAGCCACTGGTAGATTCTTTTTGGGCCACTAGTAAATTCTTTTCTGGTTATTGATGGTGTCTTAGGTTAAAACTTTCTAGTCATCGATGCTAGTGAGGTGTCATGACTTGGTCAATTGGGCATGCAATGTAAGACACAGGTGCCAGTGACAAATTCAGCCAGCCAGCTAGCGGTAGATTAGTTCGATGGAGGAAAACTCAAATTTGACCCTTCAAAGGAGGGAGTGGGACGATGCGATACATATGAATGGAAACCTTGGAAGTCAAGGAACATGTCTGTGCCTATTAGTAAGCATGAAGACCACAATATCATGGTGGAAATTACACTTACATCTTTAGCATCTAGAAGATTCAATAGACTATACTTGTCTGGAAATGCTTTATGCTGTATGGAACATGAGAGTCCATAAGATAGAGGTGTGTAGCCTGTGTAAACATTCTTTATTCTAGGAATGAAGTTCCTTTCCTCTAGCCAAGTTTGTGTGTTGGAATGACTCTCTTCTGACCTCATTTCATTCCTTCATTCTCTCTTTCCTTGACATCCAAATTCTAGCCAAGCTACTCGACACTTCTTCACCTTTCAAGCACATTTCTCTTGAGGGGGAAGAGGCCTACGGATCATCAACCAAACTTTTGATCCGGCTAACTCATTTTCCTCACTTGATTTGGATTGTGAATCCCATGCCTATCACTGCTTTACGATGCCTACTATTTTAGATCATCTGTCTCTATCATGCTTGCTAGAAATCCCTCTCCTAGGTGCTCCTGTTGTTCAGCTTGTTTTGTTGTAGCTCTCACTCTGAAACTTCTACTTGCATTTGGTTCTTTCCTACCAAAACATATAATCTTCCTGCAGCATATGAGTGTAGCTTGTTCTATACTAATAATATACATATGATTTGACTTTTTGATAAATTTATAAGGAAGCCTACAAATGGATATTGGTAAACCAAGGTAATAAGCATATAGATCTCCTAAGGCACAAAGTGAGACTACTTAAGATGTTGGTATGCAAGTTGGTTGGGAAGCAAGTTAGTAGGAAGCCTCTTATGATACTGGCTATGATTGTGGATAATTAAAATTGGGGGTTAAATTTGATTCATTTTGTCCTTGTTTACTACCTTGAGTTGGAAGTGGATCATGAGAATGTTAGATCTAAGTAATATAGCTTGAAATCTATACAAATCATTAATTATACAAATAAACATACCTTGGACTAATTAAAATATACTGAAATACAAAAACTCAGCAAGAAAAGTAAAAAAAATATATCTAGGCATTACAACTTGAAATCCAAACTTGTAAATATAACTTAGATCTACGTAAAAATATAGTGGAATGGAAGAAATCAGCAAATTTTTTTAAAAACCTTTGATCTAAGCATTCAAGTGTGAAATCTACAAAAAATCAATTATACAGGTAAAAATATTGTAGATATTGAACAAGTATGGAAAATCTTGCTTGTATCAGTAAGAAAGAGCTGTCCTGAGAAGTTTGGAAGAATTTGGTGGTTGGAGGCTTTGGGAAAGGGTAGCGATTCTAGCAAAAAATGAAATGCCTTGAGTTTCCACCAAATGTTTTGTTGGGATTTCCGCCAGATCGTACCTGGAACCCCTTTCTACAGTCACTCATGCACTCGTCCTCTTTTGTGTGGTAGGGTGGAGAAAGGAGAAAGTAAACAGTACGCATAACACAAGTTTTACGTGGTTTGACAACTTGTTTACTCCTTGGAATGGTGGTGGGACTCATGTTGCTTCAGCTCACAAGCTTTTGATGTGTACAAGCGTCAACTTACAATCACTGCGACAGCCCTTTCCTCTCACACACACACAACACACACTTAACGGGCATCGTTCCTCTCTCTTCACGAACGCCGTCGTCACTCTTCTCACCAGGTCACACGTTATCTCTTCAAGGGTTACAACATGCTCTATTTATAGAGCAACTCACTAAACCCTAAGAGTACATGCAATCCTAACTGTCGATCTAGAACCATCATCGACATATCTGACGTGGCTGCTCTTTAACTTGGTGGTCGGCTGGATCCTCCCGGCAACCTCCTGGACCAGCCGCTCTTCGCCTCTGCTGCTAGCTGTAACTCTATGGCCTTAAGTCTACAATCCGTTGTAACTTTACGACCTTTAGTTTACGGCTCATTGTAACACCACAGATTGTAGTTTACGGTGAGTTGTAACACTACGGACTTCGTGTCCCCGCTCGTCCTTCGCGAGCCACGTCCGGTTCTCTCGTTCAACTGCCGACCTCCCATTGGCTGTCGGTCCTCTGATCGAACGTCTGGCTAGACCTTTGGCCGGACCTCCATGGCCTATTGTAGCCCTTAGCATTCCAGCTGACTGTAGGTGCTGGCTGCCATCTCTCGTTGGCCGATTGCCGCTTGCCTTTGCCTTCCGCAAGACAGGCTTCACGGTCTGTTCCAACTGTGACGTCTTAGCTAGTTGCAGGTGTTGGCTGTTGCCTCTCGTCGATTGGCTGCCACCTATCATGCCTGGCTATCACCTACCTCTCCATTGAATTAGGCTCCACACTACAAACCCCAACAATCTCCCACTTGGAGATTGACCCGGCTTGTCTTCGGCTGCCACCTCCTTCCACCGACTATCGCTTGCTTCCACCGACTACCGCCTGCCATGCTTGGCTGCCACCTACCTCTCCATCGAGTTAGGCTTTACACACAAATCCTAACAATCTCCCACTTGGAGACTAACTCGGCTTGTGTCCGGCTGCTGCCTACTTCCACTGGCTGCTGCCTGCCATGCCTAGCTACCACCTACCATGTCTAGCTACTGCCTCTCCATCGAGTCAGACTCCACACATAAACCCTAACAATCTCTCACTTGGAGATTGACCCGGCTTGTGTTCCTTCTTGAGCTGTCCCTCCAGTTTTTGCAGTGTTTTACCGGGTTAACACATAACCCCTGCAGTGTTTTATAGGCTAACACACAACTGTGCCACACCTTTCCTTGGTGACACCAGAGTTTTTGGAATGAGCTGAACTCTGCAAACCCCAAACGCCGTTTCCTTAACCGACACATCTTTCGGCTGCCGCACTTGAGACTCGCAAGCGCTTGCAGTCTCCCTCTGAAATGGGCTTCCATCGTTGAGCGATGGATCTCTCCTCGACCTTCCTGTGACCGTTGGCAGGCTTCCTCGTGTTGCTCTTGGCTCTCCACTCCATCCCGTATCGTGGACGAGTCTTACTTGCAATGCCCTTCCATCGACTGGCATTCCACCTGAAACCTGCCGTTGAGCTGATAGACCCTTCGGCTGCCCGGTCCCGTGTATCGGCTACTGCCTCCGTTGTACCGGAAGCCGGTTCTTTCTCAGCAGGTCCTTCCTCGAATGCCACGCCCTTGCATGCTTTACTAGGGACTCTATAGAACGTCTTGATCTTTCGTCCCTTGGCCATCGTCTCTGTCCCACTGGTTACCGTCCATCGACCCCCACCCAGGGCCACCTGGTAACCCTCTTGATCCAACTGACTTGCCGAGATCAAGTTTCTAGCCAAGTCAGGAATATATCGGACACCGTCTAGCTCCCACTGACCTCCGTTGGTCAGGATCTTCACGGAACCCTCGCCAAGCACGTCGAAGTTCCTTTTGTCTGCTTGGTGGACTTTCTTCTTCTGGGTTGCGACGTACCCATGCAACAACCCCTTCTTGTGGGTGGAATGAAAGGATGCGCTTGGGTCCAAGACCCAGGCAGAGGCCGGACACTCCGTACTGCAGATCAGGGCATCGTCTAATAGCTCCTCGTCGGCTACGTTGATCGATCTCTCTCCCTGTGCCTTCCCCTTGTCTGTTCTTGGGGCTTCACAATTTCTGCTCAGGTGGCCCTTCTGGCCACAGTTCCAGCACTTGGCATCCTTCAGACTCCTGCATCTTGTTCCATCACCATCCTGACCATCCCGGTGGCCAACTCCATTTTGCCGGCTATGTCGTCGGCTTCCAGCCCTTACGTGAAAGGCTCCCCTGGATGCTTCTTCCCTTGCATTGCTCCTCCGATGAACATCCTTGTTTAGGATTAGATCTCGAACATCATCAAGTTGTAGCTTCTCGTGTTCCAGAGAACTACCGACTCCTATTACAACTGCGGACTAGCTTTTTGGCAACGATGACAATAAAATCAGTGCCTTGATCTCCTCGTCGAAGGAGATCTCCACTGAGCCAAATTGGGAGATCAACGTGTTGAACTTGTTGATATGCATGGTGACAGGCTTCTCTTCGGGCATCTTCAGGTTGAACAACCGACGCATCAGAAATACCTTGTACGACATTTACGACTTCTCATACATATTGGATAACGCTTTCATCATCTCAGTCGTTGTCCTCTCCTTGATGACATTGAATACAATGTTCTTTGTCAACAGCAATCTGACTACTCTTAATGCCTTTCTATCCAACCGCTCCCACTCTTCCTGGCTCAACTCCTTGGGTTTTACCCCTGTCAGTAGTGCATTAAGGTCCCTCGTGTGAAGGTAGTCCTCAACTTGTACCTTCCAGAACTTAAAATCCTTTCCATTGAATTTCTCCACTATGGACTTGCTCTCAGCCATGGCTCCCATTCCTCTCGGAACCCGTGTGCTTTTACCCGGTTGCCAGTTTGTACAGCTGGATGCTACCCTTCCTGCCAGATGTCACCTCCTCTGGATGCCCTCCTGCACCTAGCGGCAAGCCCCTCTGGATTTTGTACTTTTCAATCGGATGCCAGCCTGATCTGGACGAATGTCGGCTCCTTTGCCGTGGCTGCACAGAGACGGCCCTTCTCGAACCTACCCTTTGATACCAATTGTTGGGACTTCTGCCAGATCGTACCTGGAACCCCCTTCTACAGTTGCTGGTGCACTCGTCCTCTCTTGTGTGATGAGGTGGAGAAAGGAGAAAGAAAATAGTATGCACAACACAAGTTTTACATGGTTCGACAACTTGTCTACTCCATGGAATGGTGGTGGGACTCTTGCTGCTTCAGCTCACAAGTTTTTGATGTATACAAACGCTGACTTATAACCACTGCGGTAGCCCTTTCCTCTCACACACATGCAGCACACACTTGATGGGCGTCGTTCCTCTCTCTTCACAAATGTTGCCGTCACTTTTGTCACCAAGTCACATGTTATCCCTTCAAGGGTTACAACATGCTCTATTTATAGAGCAACTCATTAAACCCTAAGAGTACATGTAATCCTAACTGTCGATTTGGAACCATCATTGACAGATTTGACGTGGCTGCCCTTCAACCCGGTGGCTGGTTGGATCCTCCCAGTAGCCGCTCGGATGCCTTCAATGGCTGGTCTTCTAGCCGCTCCTCACCTCTACTGCTAGCTGTAACTCTATGACCTGTCGTAATTCTACGACCTGTCGTAATTCTACGACCTGTCGTAATTCTACGACCTGTCGTAATTCTACGACCTGTCGTAATTCTACGACCTGTCGTAATTCTACGACCTGTCGTAACTTTATGACCTTTAGTTTACGACTCACTGTAACACTACGGACTATAGTTTACGGCTCGTCGTAACATTACGGACTTCGTGTCCCCGATTGTTCTTCGCGAGCCACGTCTAGTTCTTTCTCTCGATTGCCAATCTTCCACTGGTTGCCGGTCCTCTGATCGAACGTCTAGCCGGACCTCCATGGCCTCTTGCAACCCTTAGCATTCCAGCCAGCTGCAGGTGTCGGCTGTCGTCTCTTGTCTCTCGTCGACAGGCTTCACGGTCTATTCCAACCGTGACGTCCTAATCGGCTGCCGCCTCTTGTCGGTCGACTACCGCCTGTTGCCTCTTGTCGGCCGACTACTGCCTGCCATGCCTGGCTACCACCTGCCTCTCCATCAAGTCAGGTTCCATACTACAAACTCCAACAATCTCCCACTTGGAAATTGACCCGGCTTGTCTCTGACTACCGCTTACTTCCATCGACTGCTGCCTGCCATGCCTAGCTGCCACCTCTTCATCGAGTCAGGCTCCACACACAAACCCCAACAATGTTCTATAGTGATGATATAGGGTGTCACATGAATGTTGGATCGAAGTTGCAAATTTCTTAAATTTGAGGGTCCACCACTTAAAGAAATGCAGGATTTTGGATGACCTGAAGTTCCAGTATGTAATTTCACCAACTTTCGACTGGAACTGTGCATTGGCTGAAGTACTGGCCAATTTGTTTCAGACTGGACGAATCACCATGGGTCACACCCTTCAAACAAATAATTCAGCTAGAAGATACATAACAGCCACTGTTAGCAACATTATGTACCCTCCATACTTAGTTGATCACTGAGAAACTCCACCTACAGAGACTGGATTATCCTAGGCAGCCTATCATTAGTTTTGAGTATCCTTCCACTGGTTTTCCCACTTCACAGTCATTAATAATAATCATGGTAGTGTTATGAGTGAAATTAATGCTTCAATCTAACACAATCTACATCCTCAGTGGGCTTGGTCATTTTCTTTACCTTTGCATAGACAATGTGAGCCATAAGGTACCGAAGTTTTCTCTTGATTTGATTAGTTGATTACGAAGAGACATTTTACTTTCAAAATTCTTAAGTGTTACTCCTTTCACAGCTCCTGCAAATCACACATGGATACAAATTCACTGCATTCACGAGCAGATTTTACCCTGTCTTTTTCAGACATAACTATAACCATATCCATTTTTATTAGAACCATTTGGAAGGTTCACATATTTCTTCAACAAATTCTATAAAAAAAACTTATTGAGTTCAACCTTGGAAAACGGGTAATCTTGTCTCAATTGGATCTATAGTGTAGCATATGCTTTTTAAAACTAAATGGACACCATCGTTTTTATTCCCCCAAGCCTCGATCAAATACCCATTGCGCACAAGTATCATTGAAAGTCGTCATTTTTATGAGCTAACAGTAAATCATTTATATTATCAATCATATCCTTAGCAGCTCCTAATAATTCTTGATATGTTCAGAGGCAAGATTGGAAAAAACAAGGGAAAATCCACAAGTGCTTGGATATATTAATCTTTCCCTTAGAGT